>CABFWO010000489.1:288385-307435 GCA_902155825.1 Timema genevievae
TTTTGAAACTAGATAGCTAACCCTAAAATTAACGGGATAGATTATTGAAGGTCAAAAAGAGAATTTTCGATTTTCTTCAAATCTGCTTTAACCTATTTGATTAAATTTTGCATCAAAGTATTATTTAACATTAAAAACAAAATGGAAACTCACATTTTCCTATGAAAGTTAATTTAAGGGCACTTTACAAAAGAAGAAATTTCGAATACTGATAGTACAGAGTATCTCCGAAACTATTTGAGATATGAAATCACTTACCATTTTAAAGTTATATTATTATTTAGAACTAAAATATTTTAATTGGAGTATCTATTTTTAAAACCAATAGTTTCTGAGTTCTAAGCAGATTTAATATAGGTCTATATTTTTTATGGAGCTTTGATAATTTAAATTGATTGTTATGCTCCTTGGTGGATCGAGATGTTCCTCTTGTCTCAATGTTTCTGTAACAGTGTATATTATGTCATTTATGCTCTTTGGATGAGTGTTTCTGCAAGAACGTATTTGATTTCGTTTCACAACTCTTAAGAGTTTTTAATAAATGTTTCTATATTAAGGTAAAAGAGAGAAAAAGTCTGTGCGGTGCACCGTACGATTTATTTATTTACTAATAACAATAATAAACAACAAACAAAACTATTAAAACTGGTATCTGTATTCTAATATGCAATTTATCCTTGGATTCGACATTGGGATTTCCATTCTGGTTTATCCTAGCTTTTGAAGTGCAAATACCATGTTGACAAATTAAAATGATTAAATAAATCACGTTTGTAGTTTTCATAATTTTAATTTTTTATCAGTTTTCACTTTTCAAGTTGAAATGTTTTGCATACCTCTTTAGTGGCTCCTCTAGAACTTCACCAAATTTCAGCTTTCTAGCTGATTGAGAATTACTAGAAATTCTCTGGACACACACACACACACACACACACACACACACACAAACACACACACATACACACACATACATATATACATACATACCTACACATACATACATGTATACATACAGACAAACATATACCATTAGACTTTTATTAATATAAATATTACATTAGTGAATATATAATATATATTATATATAACATATATAATATATATATTATATATATTAATATGACACAAGTTGTATTGAATCTGTCCTCTACTTTCAACAAGACTCGATCCAGGACTGAACTAGTTTGATTTTTCTGGTGTTAACGTCTTTAGGAAAAAATAAACTGGTGTGTTAACTTTTAAACTTGAGACTTATTGATGCCACTCCTTTCGTTGAAATATGTTTCGAGAAATAATTTAACTGAAATAGTCCAGTAAATTTTCCTAAACAAAACATTTTCTGTGGAAAATTCTACTTCTCAAAACTCTACGATGCGGCTAAAAGCCCGCAGACTTGACTTAATTCCTTACTTTACCCTTATAGACTCACCTTCAAAGATGGGCTTAAGTTGTGTGTACACTCTGTGACTCAGAAACGTGGACCTGTACTGGAAAGCCACGAAGTTCCATGGGATTGTGGCGTACTTCTCCAACCGGGAGTGGAAGTTCCACGACGCCAACATGGGAGCACTGCTGGACAAGATCTCCCCGGAGGACCGCGACGTCTTCTATTTCGACGTGCGCAGCATAGTGTGGAAGGACTACTTGTACGAATATGTGAAGGGGGTGAGGACCTACCTGGTAAAGGAACCCCTCGACACTCTGCCGCAAGCCAGGAAAAACTATCAGTGGTAAGGCTAGGAGAGGAAATACATTTTGTTGCAGTATTTTATAGTGTTTTGTTCATTAGGACGCAAATTACCTCATGGATAGCACGGAGCTTAAGTTAAGTAATGTAGACAAATTAGGTCTCTGTACACACTCAGAGCTATCTCTAAGAGAAACATATACGTGAACATTTCCCCTCATCATTCTAACCGTTGATTTCCACAGAAATATGGAATTGAAATAAACCACCTGCATCAATAACCAGGTATGATAAAATAGCAATGAGAATTAATTGATTTCTACACCACAAGAAAGTAATTATTATGCTCACACACCCAATTAGTAGCCCATGGGCTTCCTATGATTCGCTGGATAAAGTATCTCCGAAACAGTCTCGTCATAAGTTTGTTTGGGTAACACAATCAATAATAAAGAGAAACATATACGTGAACATTTCCCCTCATCATTCTAACCGTTGATTTCCGCAAAAATATGGAATTGAAATAAACCACCTGCATCAAAAACCAGCTATGATAAAATAGCAATGAGAATTAATTAATTTCTACACCACAAGAAAGTAATTATTATCCTCACACACCCAAGTGGGAGCCCATGGGCTTCCTATGATTCGCTGGATAAAGTATCTCCGAAACAGTCTCGTCATAAGTTTGTTTGGGTAACACAATCAATAATCCGTACTATTAGTTTCTGCTCAACCATCGTTAACAAAATCATCACTGACACTTGGTACTAAGTCAAACTCGATTCTTTCTCTGGTAGCAATTTATCCGTAACGTCTATCTATTACCCATTTGTTGGTGATGGTGGTTTACTTAGGACCCAAATGCACGGCTTCAGCTGGTTGAAATTAAAGACAATCCGTTTCCACTTCGATGATTCGCATTGACGACACTTTTCGCTGGCTCTGGATCTCTGAGAAGCACGTAAGATTGGTAATCGTACTTCCCAACTGATATTGAGCGAGTAGGGACTAATTTTTGTTGAATCTCGTGGACTGGACTGTTAAGTAGGTATAACCAGTTGCAGAGCCAGTCTGGCCGGAGATTTACTGAGAAAGAAGTGATCAGATTGGTATATTGACCTTTCTACCAGGCCATCTGACTGGAGATGATAGGGAATCATTTGTTTTCTACGTCCCAAGAAGTGTACACATTACTGGGGATAATCTAGACTCAAACTGGCGTCATTGATAAGTATGAAGTTCCACTGGCACATCCAAACTGCAGATAGTCTCTTCCATTATAAGCCCATCAACTTTAGACGCTTCCAAATCTGGAATATCATATGGCTCCACCCTTTTAGTTAAATTGTCAGTCACTACAAGAACGTATTTATTTCCTTCAATTATTTTTTGCAAGGTTCTACAATACCTAACAATACACACTAAAAGGGAAATTCTGTATGTTAGGTCCCAAGTGTTCTCTCTGTTTGTGGTGTTCGACATCCTTCTGTTACCTTTAGGTCACTCTCTACACCACAGCTCTACATCTTCTGTTATTCAAGACCAATAAACCCTTTGGTCGAATCGGTTCTAATATCTTTGTTACGCCTATGTGGCCACAGAGGCCGTGACGTGGTACTACAAACTGAGGTAGGCTCACCTTGTTTTCTTTCAGCCAGCGATGATACAGAATACCCTGATGTACTCATAATCTTCTCCATCATGTCAACTATATCATGTATATTTCTCCTCTAGTTTAGTTGTCGCGAGTGGTTGGTCTTTCCTGGTATCCCGTTTGAATTTAGCGATGTGTCCGAAGGCTTCATTAGCATCCTGTAGCAATTTGATATTCTTTTCTAACCAATGAAGTGTCCTACTTGAGTCATCTTGAGATATACTGGAAATTGACATCCCTTCACGCTCAAATTGCTTACTTGGCAAACGAGAGTCTATCATAATTCCCATGACTCTTTCCGGGGCGATGCTCTACTTCAACATTAAATTCAGTCAACTGTCCCAGTCATCGGGAAACCTGTCATTCAGGTTCTTTAAACTGTTGCGTCCAGTAATGAGAGCTGTGGTTTCTATGTGCTTGTAACATCTTGCCGTATAAATCACTCAGGAAGTGATAAGCTACATACTATACGACAACCAATATCCCCCCCCCTACTTACACAATAGTGACTCTCTGCCTTTGTTAGGTCTCGACTAAGATATGATACCACGCGTTATTCTCCCTCTTGTATTTGACTTAAAACAGTTCTGATGCTTGTCCTACTGGCCAAGATATCAAGATAAGCTCAGTGTCAATCCTTGAGAAGAAAGAATGGGAACAGACGGAGACATTGTTTCAGTAGTTTAAAAATTCAATAACACTGTTCACTCTATGTAAACTTACCTACTTTTTGTATAAGATAATACAGAGGTGCCATGATGTTTGAAAATCCTTTTATATGGCATCATTCATGGGATCATACCCAGCAGAGGTCAACAGACCCTTCTTGAGCGATAAGAATACGTTGCACAACTTCCTTCGGAGGGGAAGTAAAGCCATTGGTCGCACGTCTATTGTGGCATGTGAAAATACCTTCCCAGGCAAAATTGGTAGACCCTTTCGCTCTCGCTCATAGAAATTCTCGTGTACTGATATAATCAGTCGGTTAAGAAAGTGCACGTTAAATACATCAAATAAATAAATTAATTAGGTCAATGATACAGATGAACCCGGCATTTTCATTAAATAAAACTAGAAATAAGAAGAGTGAAACCATATTGCCATATTATTATTATTTTTTTCTAAATGCAACAAAATGTAAAAAATAATTACTAAAAATGATAACAATATTTAACTGATCTCAATTTCATTGTTGTTAAGTAAAGAATTCATGAATGTGTACACCAATGTGAGTTATGGTTTAAGCGGTAGTAGTGTGTATATAATCCCGTTTAATCAACCGCCAGGAAGTTATATACAAGGCTACGTTCGAACCATAAAACGTATTTAAGTGAGGTTTTCTGAATTCCTCGCCTGATACAGATAAATGGCGATAAGTTTGAATGTCTGGACATTTTAAAATTGTTATTTTTAAATGTATTTATATATATGCTTTGGTGACCGCATGGTGTAAAGCGCTCGTACTAGAGTAGACGGCCGTTGATAGGGAGATTGGGGTTCGAATCCCGGTGAGGTGTACTGAGGGTGGTTTTACCAAAATGGCATTCCACTCTCCCTTCACACAAATGTGGGTACGCCTCCTCTAAACTCGGCCTTCTTTATCCCTAACTCATTAGCGTAATTAGTATATATGCATAATAACTTGAACAGGTAATAAGATGCGGTGCTAAAAAAAGTTTTTTACATTCTTTAAATAAATCTGTTTCACTAGTATAAATTGCATTTTTTTAAAAGTCCAATAAAGAAACTCGCACTAAAATATAAATTATGTATTTTTCAAGATGTAATAGTTACCTCTTCAATTATCTCAAAATGTTATATTATGTCTATTGTTGGAGGAAAGTTGGATTTATGTTTATAACCATTTATTTTCATCTCAGAACCGTGAAAGTTTTCAAAAAAGATTTTTGAAAAGGCAGGAATTTCACCTTTTCACACATTAAACATGTTTTTTTAAAATAAAACTTAAAATATAAGGTCGTTAATCTTATAGGTGCATGTTGATACCATTTACCTCAGTTTTGGCGTGAATTATATTTTGAATTAAAAAAACTACTAACCACATTATTTCGCTTAAGCTATCCTCATAATCCTAACCTCTCAGATAAAGTCATTAATGATATTGGCGTAAAAGACGGTAATACACAACTTAACTAACAACAAAATAGTGTTAATAGAGTTTCTAAGCTATTTAAGTTAACCACAAAATTATCGATCTTAAAATTCAAATCATCAGACGTTAAATTTAAGATACATAAATAAGAATGTATCTTCTTAAAATTTAATAAGATTAAATATACAAGATCGTACTTATACTATATTTTTTTAAATTTTTAGAGATGATAGTGTCATTTTATAATATGGTATGTCAAGAAACTTATGCTGTTATTATTTTGTTGCAGGCTTTACATCATGCACTGGGCGTTGATGTTAGTGGTGATGTTCCTGTTCTACAAACTGATTTTGAATCTCATATTCAGATAGTTCCTATTCCTTAACACCATGACTGGGATAGTGATAAGACAGCAATAGGCTTCAAACGTGTCGGTTTAAAGGGACTACAAATCGCTCACTTTGAAAAGTTGTCGCTTTGAAGAGACTATTCGTGTGACGAGATAGCCGTGAGGCGCGCTCGCGTCTCAAGATGGCGGAACGCGCCGGTTAACTTTTGACAAACACTATTAGTTATCGACGCAGACCTAGTCTCCATGTGTTTTCTCCTGATTTATTTTCTAAAGGAAAGAAGAATAGTTTTTCCCCCACATAAAAAAGTATAATTTTGGTATTCGTCTCCTTCATTTTATCTAACTGGAAATTGCTTTCAATCAAATCTGTCCCGCTTTCTTTCTGTTGAAGACCACAAGAAATCTCACTATCATTCGACGCCTTGATTTAAGCTGAGGTACTTTAGATAAGTTACTTGTCCCCTAAGAGGGAATTCACTCTCTTTAAGTTTTTCTTGTTCTTTGTTGAGAATTTTCGTACTGGACAAGAACTGTGTGAAATATGTGGTACTCTGAGAATTATTGGTATAATATTATGTAAAATTCTGCTAAACATTCAACAATAGATATTTCCATGAGTGATACGTTTACGGCTATACATGGTTAAAACTAAGACAATTGTAGGACGACTCACAAAATATTATTGTATATAAAAACAATTACTCAAATATTACCTGAAAATATATCGATATCAGATGTCACAAAAATATATTCTGGATACCTAACACTGTATGAATATTATAATCAATTATTAAAAATATATAAAAAGATACTATTAAAGGACATTATCTTTTACTTTTGTACATATGACCCTTCAAACAGCGGTGTGCTATAGGCTACATGTGAGAGTTTGTTAATGTTTGCTATTGAAGACGCTATTATATATTTTAAAATATTTTATATGTATATATAAAAGTGATGTATTTTTTGTCACCTTTTTACTACACTTTCCCCTCAGTTACTAATAGTACTATCAAGGGCGTCCATGTGGGTTTTTCAAATTAGGGATGGATTGGAATCCCATCTGCTGGGGGTGTAGCACCCGCCCCCTTCCTGAGAGAAAATTTCAGGAATTTAACCTTTTGGGAGGGAATTGCCAATGAATATTTGGATTTTGTTTAGAGCTCTTTTTTTAAATTGTAATTTGATTAATATTCTACATGTTTAAGTTTCTGGTAGACTATATCTTATACTGTATAAACATTGTATAATTTATTGGTTACCATAAATTGATGTATCCTAATATTTTAGTTGGATAAATTATATATAGTGTAACTAAGACACACATAATGTGATAGAGACTATTTTTATAAATTCAAATATAATTATATAAACATATCTAACATTTACAAAAATAAAACATAATTTTATTTTAGCTATAATTTAATTAATGTACATACATAGCTTCTTGAAACTTATGTTTTTAAAATGTTCAGAGTCTTTGATAGTTTAACTTAGATTTCTTAGAATATTATTTTAACTATTGGTATCTCTTAACACTCATAAATAATAATGTGTATTATATTTATGTGTAAATTAATTTTTTTAAATGTAAATAGGCCATTAAAATAATCTAAAAATTATTTTGGTATTTTTGATTAATTGTTAGATCCCGTTAATATTTTTATTTATTTATTGTATTCTTTTTTGTGTGAAAGTTTTAATTTCTGGAGGTAAGTATCATTATCATCACGTATATCTATATTTTTCTAAGTAGATAAATTAACACAAAGGCTATAATAAGATTAATCAGAGTGACTTGAATGGGCAAAATGGTCTTAAGGAAATGAACCCGCGATTGCGAAGTAAGCGAATGCAAAAAAGAACAACTTTTTAAATCACAAAATACCAACTGCCCTAGTGCACTCAACCAAGTATTAAACCCTGACCTCTCCATCACAGGTGATTCAGCTTATTGTAAGGCTGACACCTGAGACCATGTGACCACTGGAGTGGGTCTCATATATATACTTTTTTATAACTAAAATAACTTGCAGCATGGCTACTTGTATCACAACTACTGATTACATCAAATCACATGGTAACAAAATGCACTACCATTCGCTAGAGGTATTCAATCCTTAACTGAGCAAACTGTATGCATCCCTAATGTATATTAAACATTATCTGCCATCCCTAGGATTATGTATAATAGTAAGCAGTGGTCCTATTTAATAATGTAATTAAAAAAAATTCCATTTAAGAAAAACAAGATGGGTTATTTATTTATATCACGTTTTAAATTTATATTTAATTTGTTATAAAGTCCAACGATAGTTAAAACGTTTTGTGATATTTTAGCAAATCCACAGCCTAAAACTTTATATTAAAGAGTTCAACCAGTTTTATTTTATGAAATCGGGACTCAAGTCATATAAGAATTAAAATATTCACAAACTAACATATATAAATATTAAAAGCTCAATTATAGTAAAATAGGGCAAATATGCTAACTTAAATTTTAACATTGTGTAGATTTCTCATACTTTATCAATAACGCAGGATGTAGACACATAGGAAGTATTGTGATATTAGGGTAGTTATTTCCTCCAAAAGGGTAAATTAATAGCATGAGGTCTTGTTTGTCTTAGAAATAATAACGCTTAGTTTATAAGTTGCTAATAGCTAAACTGTTTGAACCACTGAAAGATTAGTATTACAAGATTAAGCTAAGGGAAGTAGATATGTTTTTCCTAGTGACGTGTATAATCGTCTTTGCATCTTAAGGTTTCGCATTCTTGTAGTTGTTGAGTTTTGGATACATATTTTTAAGCTTATAGTTGTTTATTTAGATCTTATAAAAAGTAGTTTGAGATAATTATATAGAAAACTAATAAAGCTGTCTTAAAATATTTTTAAGGATCTATTTGAGTCACTATTTTATTTACTTTTTTTTAGCATCACGTCTTAATAACCATTTGAGTTATACGCCTATTTACAAATTACACTAATGTTTTACAGATTAGGAAGGTTGGATTTAGCGTAAGTGTACCAACATTTGCGTAGAGAAAGAGTGGAAAACCATTTAAAGAAAAACGTATTACACCCGACTGGGATCAAACCACGTTCTCCCCGTCTTCGACAGTCTAGTATATTGCGAGAGTAGCGCCTTAAACCAAATAACCACCAAAACCAGTTTTTTAACATAGAATATTAATTATTGGTTGCTTATCAACACTTTTTAAGTGATTACGATTATTGCGTTAATGAATATTAAATAATTAAACCTTTTGAATTATATTATAAATAAAATTAACCTATATATTATTACATACTGTTTATCTGCATCACTCAGAGTCTTGTATAAGAGCTCTTATCCAGTGTAAACTTATTTCTGTCTTATTTTTAAGGGTGTGTTGTAGTGAGTCAGAGTTTGGACAACCCTGTAAACACCATTTCAAGGTTCTCAACAATTCACATGAAGGATAAGATGTCGGTAATGTATGTTTGATATTACAATGAAGAAGTAGATGCACCATGTGTTTTTTTAAATAAACTTTCTTATCTTGACGTAAAATCGTGGAAAATTAAACAGGATTCAAGGCCATAACTGCAAATCTTTATTATATAAGAATTTAGCGGGTCATTAAGGAGGGAGGGGGGGACGGTTCAAAAGTTAAAAATGTCCCCTCTATTAGATCAATGGAGAACTACAGAGAAAAAAACCAATTTATTATTTAAGACACCTAAATTGTTCCACAAAGCGATAAAATAAACTAAAAATGATCAATAAATGGAAATAGCTTCCTTTCCGTGAAGGCTATTTCCTTGTCCCGATGAGATGAGGGGTTATTAAGGGTGACTACTACGGTGTGAAACAAATGAAGATATTAAACTTAGCTTAGTCCTAACTAACCGAACTCTCTTGACCATGGTGATTATTCCCCTTTTAGGAAAAATTCCTCGGTACTAGTCGGGAATCGAACCAGGCAAATATGCTAACTTAAATTTTAACATTGTGTAGATTTCTCATACTTTATCAATAACGCAGGATGTAGACACATAGGAAGTATTGTGATATTAGGGTAGTTATTTCCTCCAAAAGGGTAAATTAATAGCATGAGGTCTTGTTTGTCTTAGAAATAATAACGCTTAGTTTATAAGTTGCTAATAGCTAAACTGTTTGAACCACTGAAAGATTAGTATTACAAGATTAAGCTAAGGGAAGTAGATATGTTTTTCCTAGTGACGTGTATAATCGTCTTTGCATCTTAAGGTTTCGCATTCTTGTAGTTGTTGAGTTTTGGATACATATTTTTAAGCTTATAGTTGTTTATTTAGATCTTATAAAAAGTAGTTTGAGATAATTATATAGAAAACTAATAAAGCTGTCTTAAAATATTTTTAAGGATCTATTTGAGTCACTATTTTATTTACTTTTTTTTAGCATCACGTCTTAATAACCATTTGAGTTATACGCCTATTTACAAATTACACTAATGTTTTACAGATTAGGAAGGTTGGATTTAGCGTAAGTGTACCAACATTTGCGTAGAGAAAGAGTGGAAAACCATTTAAAGAAAAACGTATTACACCCGACTGGGATCAAACCACGTTCTCCCCGTCTTCGACAGTCTAGTATATTGCGAGAGTAGCGCCTTAAACCAAATAACCACCAAAACCAGTTTTTTAACATAGAATATTAATTATTGGTTGCTTATCAACACTTTTTAAGTGATTACGATTATTGCGTTAATGAATATTAAATAATTAAACCTTTTGAATTATATTATAAATAAAATTAACCTATATATTATTACATACTGTTTATCTGCATCACTCAGAGTCTTGTATAAGAGCTCTTATCCAGTGTAAACTTATTTCTGTCTTATTTTTAAGGGTGTGTTGTAGTGAGTCAGAGTTTGGACAACCCTGTAAACACCATTTCAAGGTTCTCAACAATTCACATGAAGGATAAGATGTCGGTAATGTATGTTTGATATTACAATGAAGAAGTAGATGCACCATGTGTTTTTTTAAATAAACTTTCTTATCTTGACGTAAAATCGTGGAAAATTAAACAGGATTCAAGGCCATAACTGCAAATCTTTATTATATAAGAATTTAGCGGGTCATTAAGGAGGGAGGGGGGGACGGTTCAAAAGTTAAAAATGTCCCCTCTATTAGATCAATGGAGAACTACAGAGAAAAAAACCAATTTATTATTTAAGACACCTAAATTGTTCCACAAAGCGATAAAATAAACTAAAAATGATCAATAAATGGAAATAGCTTCCTTTCCGTGAAGGCTATTTCCTTGTCCCGATGAGATGAGGGGTTATTAAGGGTGACTACTACGGTGTGAAACAAATGAAGATATTAAACTTAGCTTAGTCCTAACTAACCGAACTCTCTTGACCATGGTGATTATTCCCCTTTTAGGAAAAATTCCTCGGTACTAGTCGGGAATCGAACCTGGGACCTTAAGGTGGGATGTGAGAAAAATCCAGTGTTTTTGCAGTTTTTATGTAAAAACTTTTTTTGGCCAAAATAAATAAGATATTGTTCCAGTACAAACATGTAATTTAATTTTCTTCCCAAGGTGACCTCAACATTTCTTAAATATCTGTTAAGAGTGTTCTGGAATTTAATTACAGTTTTTTTCTCACCATTTAAAAAGGTTCTCACCTGGTGTCGCTATGTTCATGATGAATATTCAGGAACTGTTGATATTACCTTGTGAAGAAATTTAGACTCTATGTTTGTTCTAGAGCAGTATTTTATTAATTTTTTGAGCGGCTCTGACCATTATACTGAGAAGACCGCTAGATGGTAGGTTAATTTAACTAAACGTACATGTACTGCAAATCGACAGAAAATGCCCTACTTTTTAAATTACCTTTAACCAATAATAATAATAATAATAATAATAATAATTCTCAGTTCATTTGGAAAGCAAAAGTTGATTGGGATTTTTTTAAGGACCAGTTTACAATTTAAAGATAGTAGTTAATGATAAAGGTTTTCCTAAAATAACTATTTAATTTTGGTTCTTATTTTATGGCAAAAATCAAATTCGGGAAATTTGAAGTTAACTCGGCTTATAAAACGGCAGATTTGGTAAGAGTTACTGATAAAAAATATTCTGGTATTCAAGTCGCTTAGCTTAAAATTAACAATACAGTAAGTCATTCGACTAAAAAAAAAATTAATTTAATGAAATGTTACTTACGCTGATCGGTGATCGAATGGTCTTGACTAATGTGTCACTCTTCCAATTAATAATAATAATAATAATAATAATAATAATAATATTTAGCACCGCGTCTTACTACCCGTTCGGGTTATGCGCTTAAGTACTAATTACTCTAGAGGATTAAGAATTGGGAAGGTTGAACTTAGAGGAAGTGAACCCGCATTTGCGTGGAAGGAGAGTGGAAAACCATTTAGGAAAAATCACCTCCAGTTCACCCAACCGAGATTCGAACCTCGATCTCCCCGTCCTCGGTGATCGAGCTCAACACGACTAGCGCGTTAGCCAACTACGCCACCGAGGCGGGTACTCTCTCTTCCTATTAATTTAACTGGTATTGGCGGGGAAATTGGGGCTCGAAGCTCTGCTGATTGTATTGAGGTTGGTTTTCCCTGAATGGTTTTACACTCTCTCTCCACGCAAATATGGTTGCACTTAATACATATTAAATCTTACTCTTCCAAAGGCTCCAAAAGATTTTTGGAAAGGTGCGGGGTCTCAACTCATAGGTTGGTCTGAGGATCCTTCCACGGTGAAATTTTAAACCCTTAATAACTATTTTCAAAATTTTTTGAAAGTGTTTAATTTCTCATGAATAGTACTTTTTAATGCTTTTATTTCTCTTAATATACAGTAAGAATACATTGGACCCTTTACAATATACATTTTTTGTATTCTATTATATCGAAAAATGTCACCTGGACACGGGACCTTTGGCTTCGTACACCACTGCTCTTACCACTGAGCTATCCAAGAGTCATCACATGCGCAGGATCATTCTTCACACATATTTCAAGGCATAGTCTGTGATGGACGTGTGGAAATCTTCATCACGTATATGTGAAGGATTAAGGTCACGAGTTATCGAGTCGAAGGTGGCTGCGTTATATGATAGCACGTGATTTGAATCATGGCGAGGATGGGTGTCACGGTTTATAATCTGAGGTGAATTGTAGTCTAAATAACCATTAATTTGTATGTTTGTGGCGACAAATACTACCCAGTCAACCGATTGTCAACTAAAGTAGCCTACTTTGCTAACTTAATCCGTAGGTATTCAATCAATACTGTATGTAATGTAGGTTTTCAAAATTGATTCAATCGGCTTCAATCCCCAGCGCTTCCAGATTTTCCTGTGAAGTAGTGGGTCTGGAACGGGGTCAACTCAGCCTCGTCAGGACAAATGAGGAGCTACTTGAATGAAAGAGTAGCGGCTACAGTCTAGAAAACTGAGATTAATGGCCGGGAGGCTCGTTTTACTGATCAAATCCGCCAATGTCTGCACTATCATCGCCAACAAATGGCGGTCACTCGGTCAGTATGGTCTCAATGGTCGACACCAGTGAGGTTTTATTTAGAGTCACAACAGCAGTTGTGTCGTTTACTCCAAGTCTCACTACTTGTTTAAAATATAAGGCCCCGGGTAAGATACGAGAGGCGAGCGATGAGAGTCAGAGTGGTAGAGCGATAGAGCGGCAAAGCGGCAGAGCGGTAAGCGGTAATTTCCCACATTTCAAAGCGGTACTCTCGTCCAGTTACCAAAATAGAGTCAAAGATCCAACCTCATTCCAGAGAGTCCTAGTTATGACAGTGTTCTTAAAATCGTTGTGGCAATCATTCCCCAAACATGGCCTCGACTGTACCTCTGAAATAAGGACTTCAATCTCAATTTCCGTCAATTTTATGTGAGGATTTGAACTTTTTATTTATGTTTTTTTGATGACATTTGTACTTTACAAATTAACATTTTTCACCTTACCAGATGACACTTGCACTTTATCAGTCTTCAATGTATTATCCTTGCAAGATTTCCTTTTTGAGGTCACATCATTCAATGACGACATCTCGAACTCGACTGAAACCAGAGCGGCACCCAAAGATTTAATGTCTCGAAGCTGTGGCGAGCGGCGCCACTCTGCCGCTCTTGTCTATCATGGGCAGGGACCGTCTTTCTCCGTATCAAACAGTACTGTACGAACAAAAACTTGAGCGGTGCCGCTTTACCACTATATCGCTCGACTTTCGTATAGTAGCTGATGAATTTGTATTAATTACGCTAGTTAATCACGATGGACATAATTTGAAGGATTTTGATTTAATTTTGCCTACGTAGGTTTTTTTTAGCACTGCGTCTTATTACACGTTCAGATTTACGCTTATGTACTAATTACGCTATTGGTTTTAGGGATTAGGAAGGGTTATATTTATAGGAAGAGTACCCACATGAGTGTGGGAAAATATTTAGTAAAAATCACTCTCAGTACACTCGACCGAGATTTGAACCTCGATCTCCCCGTCATCAGTAGTCTTGTCTACTGCCCGTTACACTAGGCGGCCACCGAAGCGTGTCCCAACCAAGTGAATGGCGGGGTAGTAATAATGTCTAGTAGAAAAATAATACATTGGATTCTTCTAAACTAGAAAATTAATTTGCAAATATTTTAAAACTTTCCGTTGCAAGCCTATAAAAAATTAATGTATATTTTGTTAGAGAAAGACTAAATTAGAGTTCTTTTTCAACAAGAGTAGTCTCCAAGCTCCACAAATATGTTTAAAAAAAGTTGACGATATTGAACTAATGTTACATTTTCCCAAAAAATGTTTCTATCAAAAAGATAAATGAGCTTTATTGCTATATTTAAACTTCATCTTGCTGTGAGCCATATTTTAAAATAACGCACAGCTAGTTAAATATTTCGTCTGAACGAAACGTCTGCGTGGTAATACGATTACCGAGGCAGTCCTCCTTGATCGGTGTCTGAGAAAACCGGTTGTCCCACGTACTTGAATATTCGGGTAATTAAGGGGAAGAAGGAATTGGATGGTGTTCAAGTCTACTATATATGCGGCCCCTAGTTCCGTTTAAAGAATATTTATTTGTGATACATCACAAAACTCCTGTCCCTGAGGGCTCTCGAGGTATACGGCCCTTGGATCAGCGGTTACCCTCTCCACTGTCTTCACGATAATTCAGATACATATATTTGATACATATAAGCCATCAAGATTATTATTCCTTCGATAATAGTGTTTAAATTTACAATTTTATTCAACTATTAAGAGGATCCCTTAGTCTTTAAGGTAAGATGTTTTAGTTTATTTTTATACATGGATGTACTTATCACTAAGGCTATGGCATTTTCTTAGTGAAAAAATAACGCTTCGGTGGCCACGTGGTCTAACGCACTACTCTCATGTTGGACTAGACTGCCGAAGACTGGGCGATCGAGGTTTGATCCCGGTCAGGTGCATTGAAAGGGGTTTTTCCTAAATGATTTTCCACTTTCCTTCCACGTAAATGTGAGTGCATTTCCGCTCAATTAAACCTTCCTAATCCGTATACCATTAGTGTAATTAGTAAATAGTAGGAGTAAGACTCGGAGATAAAATAAAATAAAAAATTGGCACGAAATATTTCAATTAAATTAGACTGCTCTCTAGAGTTTCTAGCTAGAACCAATTTCATTGGTTTACACACACTTGGTGGAATCAATCAACAATACATTTATTGATTGCATTGTTGGTTGGCAAGGGGGAGGGGCAGTAGATCAAATAAATATTTAAATTGCAACTTTCTCTCGGCCTTAAGTGATTTGTTGAAAGAAGGATGATTTATTTATTAATCACAAAAAATAATAGAGTGTACTTATTTTGAAGAGGTATTTGCAAATATATTCCAGCCTTGATGATTTTAATGACCAGGGTCCGGATTCTGAAGACAAGTCATTTTATTTATTATTATTATTTTAATTTTTTTGCTTATAACAGACAGTACGCAAATTCTGTTCACGATCCCCTGATTGTAGAAATGTATCATTTATAAGAAACTTTTATAAATTTTGGAATTTTAAATCATATTTTCTTGGTTCGAGTAATTTTTTTTAGTAAGTTTTAGGCCTTTTTAACAATTTTTTTTAGTAATTTTAAGTTATGTTAAATAGACCTATATTATATATTTTTTAATTATTATTGATTTTTTTTAAAAGCATAAATACCCAAATATAAATGTTTACAACCTACACACAGTTGCTGGATTGAGAATATAATGTAGGCCATGAATTTGTATCCTCTTTGCTTAGTGGTTGTAAAATACACATTCCTGGTGAGACTGCAACTAGACTCGAGAGGGTTCCTTTGGGAGGTGGTAGCTATTATTTCTCTCTCTCAAGAAGGTATTTGTAAAATATTGTTATATTTAGCAAAATGCAAGAATTCAGTGGTCGAAGGCTTTTCATTGCATATGTATATTTCAGTTTTGTAAAGTTCGTGTTTAATTTAATTGTGAGAATTTATTACGAGTTTTTGTTCATATTTTTATGTGATTTTTTGTTGTTGAAAAATTTGATTTTTTTTTAGAATTTTTTGGTAATTTTATAGGTCATAATTTAAAATCAATTTTAAGTCATCAAAACCCGAAACCTGTTCATGACATAGTTAAAAATACGCACCGCAAAGACTCTATCGCTCCTTTATCTAAATTATAGACACCCCGCCCCTAAATCATAAATCGTATGATAAGTGAAATGAAATAATATACATTGATTTAGAAACACAATGGAAGAATAAGATCATCACCAAAGAACATAAATGAAATAACATACACTTTTAAATCATCATCATCATCAACTATTAACTGTTTCCAGTCTGTGGCCGTGTCAGTTTAGTAAAATGCCTCCATCTTCCTCTAGCCTTCCACCACTCTTCCTCCTTGAATTGCTTCCATTCTCCTCCTCTCACTTGGACACTTTCTGCTAACTTTCCTCCCATCTATTTCTTGATCTTCTTTTCAGTATTTTTCCTATATACTTCGTATCCATAATTTTATTTGGCATCCTCTCCTTCTCCATCCTCATTACATGCCCATACCATCTCAGCCTTTCTTCCTCTACTATCTTAGGTACTCCCTGTACCCCCCTCTCTTTCACTGATAGCTTTGTTCCTAATCTTGTTTCTCCTCGAGACAGCTAACATACTCCTCACACACCTTATTCTCATGGCCTCCACTATTCCTAGTCTCTCTTACATTCAATGTCCGTGTCATGGCCTCCACTATTCCTAGTCTCTCTTACATTCAATGATCCGTGTCATGGCCTCCACTATTCCTAGTCTCTCTTACAGTCAATGTCCATGTCATGGCCTCCACTATTCTTAGTCTCTCTTACATTCAATGTCCATGTCATGGCCTCCACTATTCCTAGTCTCTCTTACAGTCAATGTCCATTTCATGGCCTCCACTTTCCTAGTCTCTCTTACAGTCAATGTCCATTTCATGGCCTCCACTTTCCTAGTCTCTCTTACATTCAATGTCCATGTCATGGCCTCCACTATTCCTAGTCTCTCTTACATTCAATGTACCATGTCATGGCCTCCACTATTCCTAGTCTGTCTTACAGTCAATGTCCATGCCATGGCCTCCACTATTCCTAGTCTCGCTTACATTCATTGTCAAGGTCATGGCCTTCACTATTCCTAGTCTCTCTTACATTCATTGTCCATGTTTCTGCTGCGTGGGTGACAATGG
Source organism: Timema genevievae (assembly GCA_902155825.1). Lineage (NCBI taxonomy): Eukaryota > Metazoa > Arthropoda > Insecta > Phasmatodea > Timematidae > Timema > Timema genevievae. The sequence goes on from CABFWO010000489.1 coordinate 305,948, forward strand.
GTACACTGTTTAAAGGAATATATTACTAGTTTAACTCTTACTCTGCATTTTCAAACCCATATTTTCTAAAATTCTATTTACATTTTTTTATATTTGTCTATAAGTCGTAAAATATTGATTTTATAAAATGGCCTTTCAAATAAAAATTATGTATAGTTACGAGTGCTATAAATTTGAAATAATAAATTATTTCGTATCTCAAAAGGATCGGCATATGTGTTATAAAAATTGGAAATGTCTGCCTACTTGACGTACACTGAAATTAGTTTACATGAGTAAATAAGAAGCAATATTTTGTTTGTAGTGTTAAAAAGTGCCTAGATATGAATTTTAATCAAAATCATTAAAGCTGATTTTGAGAAAATTGATTTTTTATCTTTTTTTTTCCTAAAATAAACTACCATTAATCTTAGGGTTGAATGGTTATTCCAAAAATCTCCTCTGGAAAGATTTGTGAATAACTTAAGTACCCAAATTTTGGCTCGATCAGAAAAATTGTTTCAGTAACAGACAAAGAGAGATACAAGACAGAGTGACAGACAGATAGACAGACAGACAGACAGACAGACAGAGAGACATACAGAGAGAGAGACAGACAGAGAGACATACAGAGAGACAGACAGACAGAGAGACATACAGAGAGAGAGACAGACAGAAGGACAGACATAGAGACAAACAGGTTCTAGGTTCAAATATTGGTCGGTAGTCGGTGAACTGGGTGATGATTTTTCACGTGTGATAATTATATTATTGTGTTTTTTACTATCCTCGTTTGTACTTATTTATTTATTTTATTTATTTATTTATTTAGAACCAAGTCTTACTACCCATTCGGGTAATACGCTTAAGTAATAACTACACTAATTGGGAAGGTTGAATTTAGAGGAAGTGAACCCGCATTTGCGTGGAGGGAGAGTGGAAAACCATTTAGGGAAAACTACCCCCAGTTCACCTGATCAAAATTCGAACCTCGGTCTCCCGGTCCTCGTTGGTCTAGCTCAACACGACTGGCGCGTTAGCTAACTACGCAACCGAGGCGGGTTCGTTTATACTAATACGGTTGAAATATCCACTCAAATAACCTTCCCGTTCGTTCGTAACCATTTAGTCTAAAATAGTCCTTATGCTCTAACGTAATAAGGTCGATATTACCCTGTCATATTATTTTAAAATAATTTTGTTTTTGTCAACGTGTCTTGCTTCCAATTTGGGCTATACGTATATGTACTAATTATGATAATGTGCTATGAATGAGAAAGGTTGAGTTTAGAGTAAATGTACCCATATTCGAATCGTAGAGGTAGACCTCACATGGTGTTACTCCTTCTCACCTCCAGGTGACGTCCACGACGATGGAGAACAACCCGGTGCCTCTAGAGGAGCCTTGGGGTGGCGTCCAGGCGGGGGAGCGGTCGACGCCGATCCAAGAGTTCTACAGGGACCGCTCCGTGTTCATGACCGGAGCCTCCGGTTTCTGTGGCAAGATCT
>CABFWO010000490.1:0-117096 GCA_902155825.1 Timema genevievae
GAACTGGGGGTGGTTTTTCCTAAATGGTTTTCCACTCTCCCTCCACGCAAATGCGGGTTCACCTCCTCTAAATTCAACCCTCCCAACTCCTAATCCATTAGCGTAATTAGTACCCAAGCGTATTACCCGAACGGGTAGTAAGACGCGGTGCTAAATAATAATAATAATAATAATAATAATAATAATAATAATAATAATATAGTACGAGTGCTATACAATGTTAGGTATAGTGTTATTACAATACGATGGTATATATAGTGTGATTGCTATAGATGGTATGTATAGTGTGATTATCATACTAGGGTATAATTAGCGTGATTGTCATACTATTATAGGTATATTGTGATTGCGATAATATGGTAGGTAGTGCGATTAACATATGATGGTAGTTGAAGTAAATTTAATTATATATTTTTTTGTCACTATTTACACCAAACAATTATTGTGTGTTGTGATAAATTTATCTTCCCACCACAATTGCACTACAAAATTTTTTATCAGCTTTTTCCCATTATTAATTTATAAATGAGTGATATATGCCACTCTTGTCCATAGTTATCTCCTACTAGCTAGCTTTGCTTGGAATATGCGGGTGCCCTGTAAACTTATTAGTTCTAGAGGTAGCCACCCATAAAGGGCACTGCTCATTCGAAGGAAAATGTCCTCACACTGTGGTATTTATCATGGGGATGGCAGTTCTGAAGCTTCAAATCCTCAAAACGATCTTATAATATTTTGATGTGACCATGATATAAAATGACTACTTCTCAGAAGAAGGATAGAGCTGTGATTCTAACTATTTAATTTTATCCCAGTGCTGGGTCATTTTGCGTGAAAATTAATTGAAAAATAGCTAGTTTAATCAATCTACAAAATTATTTTTAAATTATAAAACTTAAAATGTAGGGTTTTTAATTCTTTGGGCATATGTAGATGTATTTCACCTTCATTTCGGAGTGAAGGGTATTTTGAAATGACAAACCAGTTTTTAACTAACGCAGTATTTCTGGACATTTGCAATGCGTCTCATAGTTCCAATAGACGACCTCACTAAGGGAGTACTACATGCCACGCGCACTTTGCCTCACTTAAGAGTGTTCATCATAGCAGGCCCAACTCAGCTCCCGGCTCGCGTGAGGTATGGGAGTAAAAGGGAAAAGAAATGACCAAGATATGCCAGAAATGTGTACAGTGCATTCGTATTTGAATAATTACTAGATTTTTTAATTTAGCACCGCGTCTTACTACCCGTTCGGGTTATACGCCTAAGTACTAATTACGCTAATGGATTAGGAATTGGGAGGGTGTAATTTAAAGGAAGTGAACCCGCATTTGCGTGGAGGGAGAGTGGAAAACCATTTAGGAAAAACCACCCCAGTTCACCCGACCGAGATTCGAACCTCGATCTCCCCGTCCTCAATAATTACTAGAAATTTTCCGTAATGACGATAGGGGACAAAGCGACAAATGTTCTTGTTAATACCTACAGTATGTCCCTATTAAGACATAATAAATATCTGTGCATAATTCTTAGCTGTTAAGCCATTCTAAAATGGTCAAAAACTGCCTATTCAATGCGGTTTTTATACAAATATAACTTAATATTTCAACAATGTTCTGTAATAGGAAGTTCTCTTAACTCCATTTCTCAATTAATGTTTAATTAGAAATGATCCACGTGCAAAAGCATATGTGTAAATTCACAATTTCGAGTCAACTGTATCATTGATTTGATTGGCATGTGATTCACGCTCTTAAACACGTCACACAGTGTAAGAGTGAAAGGCTACGTAAGCGTACTTGACGCTGATCCGTGAAGGATTCAAAGGGTTAGGTGGGGGGCAGGGGTGGGGGGCTTCTCCAATGTGTGATTTTCCATTCTACTCAATGCATCTTCATAAAACTTACACTTCTCTTCATGTTAGCTAAGATTATATCGATTAAGTCTAGTATAGCCAGCAGAGAATGACTGAAAAGTAAATATATTTCTCCTTTCAGAACTAAGGTATTTTAAAAGCATACGCTTTATAAACTAACTTTAACTTCCAAGTCCATGTAGTGAATGGTTATTGTAGACATATGTAGACTTACGACTCTTTTCACTTGTCAGTATGCCCCGAACTTGAGGCGCTTTATTCATAGATACGCATGACTAAAATTACGCTACCATTCTCATCAGGGTCCAAAGATTTGATTGCTTAACCCTTTTTTTAAAAATAAGGCCTACAATACTTATTGTACTTACAAATGCATTAGTTATGACAGTTGGTCCATATATGACGATTGTAGTGGTGTACATACATCAATAAGTGGAAAAAAACGTACAATGCTTAGAGCTGCGACGATTTTTGAGTTACGAAAGTGGTCTGAAACCTAACATGTCATAAGTGTGGGACATACCTGTATTTATTATTACGTTTAACAAGATCATTAATGACTTATTCTAAAGGGTAGGGATTAGGAGTTAAATTAAGGAAGCGCACCTCGTATTAGCTTGGAGCGGTGATGACAAATCTTCAGTGAAAAATCACCCCCCACTGAACCAAGCTGAGGTTGGAACATTAACCACACGTTCACCTAAAAAATAAGAGAAAAAACGTAGTCACGTGATAAGATCAGTCCAAACAAATTTCAGAATTTCAGCCACGTCAGCGTTGTCTACGCGGCTTTAAATAATTTCAGATTTAAATTTTCTGCGTGACATCATCTGCATGGGAGACCCAATAAAACTTCATAACCATCCAACTCATCAGTGTGCATGCACCTACACCTCAAACAGACAGCTGCATCTATGGTTGTGACTGAGGAAATTTTAAATAGCTCGTTTAATGGAGAGCGCGTATCGTTCTTGTTTTGTTTCGATTTGTTTCATGACACAAGAAAATAATTTGAAAACATATTATATCGGGACATTAATTTTAAACAACTGTGTATTAAGTAGAAAATAAATATTTTGTTAATCAGCTGGTGTGTTGTAAAGCATCATGGGTCAACATAGATTTCTGTTTGTGTGTAAATAGTTGCACTCCTGCAAATTCCGCTTTCTATTTTCAGCAAACATATCAATTAATCTTAATGAGATTGACTATTTAGACTGTGTGACCACTCGTTAGGGTACAGTGAAAAGGAAACTCCCCAATTTCATGACTGATAAAGTTTTATTCCAAGCCATAAATCTAATCTTGGAACCCTTAGCTATAAAGGCAGAATCGTTATCAACTACTCAATAGGTAGACGCTCTACCGATTACCTTTATCTCAATAAACAGATGGGATGCTGATTGTCTCTAACTCAATAAGTAAACACTCTGCCGATTATCTTTAACTAAATAGGTAGATGCACTACCGATTACCTTTAAATCAATAGCTAGATGCGCTAAGTACCGATTAATTTTAACTCAATAGGTAGATGCGCTACCTATACCTTTGACTCAATAAGCAGATGCTCTACTAATTGCCTTTAACTCAATAAGCAGACGAGCCACCGATTATCTTGAACTCAATAGACAGATACACTACTAATCAAGTTCAGAAACCAAAAAAACCTTAGGAATTGTTTATTTATTTTACTCATCATATTCACTCGGACTAAGTTCAGTCGACCTCCCTTTCCAATGACCTTTGCAAAATTATCCCTCTGTATCTTCTCGGTAAAAAATAATATCTGTGATTTTGACTCCGAGTTCGATGAATCCTTTTCTTCTCATCCTTAGCTATGGACCAGTTTGCGTTTCGATTTTGACAGAGCAAATAAAATAATAGTTAGGGTATAGCATCTCGTTTTAATACTAGTGAGTGTTAGCGCACATGGAAAACCGGGATTAACGAAAAAGAACCCCCAAAAAACAGGGAAATTTACAAAATACTAAATACAAACACTGGACTATTTGTGAATTTGTGACATTTAATTTAAGTTATGATGGAAGGGGATGCGAGTAAATGTCAGTGTTTTTGCAGTTTTTATGGTAAAATTATTATTTTGGACAAAATTATTAAAATATTGCTCCAGTACAAACATAGAATATAATTGTCTTCAGATGGTGACCTCAACATTTTTTGAATATAGGTCAAGGGTGTTCTGAGATATATTGACAACTTTTTATCTTCATTTAAAAAGTTTGCCATCTAATGTGGCTATGCTCATGATAGATATTCAAGAACTGTTGATACCAGCACGTGAAGAAAGTTAAACTCTATGTTTCTACTGGAGCAATATTTTAATAATCTTGACTAAAAGTTGTTTTTCCATAAAAACTGCAAAAAAAAAAACTTACCTTTTCTGGCGTCCCCTTCCATCCTACCTTAAATAGTAGACCTCGGTATAGAAGAAAAAGTCAACTGGAGCACTAGTAACTGAGATTCAAACTAATGTCTGAGCCTTCCTTCCAATTTTCTCCCTGAAGACATTGGTTGTGTGTATTTCCCCAACAAGATCAAATCATCTTGTTCTAAGCACCTGTGACATGATGACTTGATCCCAGTAGATTCTCTGAAAAATTATATTTATTTCCTCTGCCTCAGTAGCTTTCAACCTGTTTTAACGTGGAATATTTATTAGGGGTACGCGAAAATAATTGCATAATAGTGATCGTCCTTTTTGTGCTACAAATTGACCAAATTTGAACCTAAAATAAAAATCTATGGTTTTTGAAATAAGCACAGTAAGTACTCTCCTCAGCTTTGTATTCTATATATTTTCAATAATGTTTTCTCTCGACCCCTTGGAGGGAGAAGTATTGTGATATTTAGAAAAATCAAACTCGACATTTTGATAAATATCGACCTTTTATGACCCATTGAAAGCTAAAAAGTGTTTATTGCGATGCCATCTGTCTTTCTATATGTCGGATAAAGCTGAAACCATTTTACCGATTGAGGAAAAACTTGGTATATAAGATTTTCATAAGGTTTCGCCGAGTAGTTTTTGGAACAAGATATCTAACCCTAAAATTAAGGATAGTTCACTGAAAGGCAAATAGAGACAAAAATATTTTCTAGAAATCAGCTTTAGGTATTTTTATTAAATTTTGTATCCAGGCATTGTTTAAAACTTCAAACAAAATGGAATATTCCGTTTTCCCATAAAAATGACTCTGAGAACACTTATAAAGGCGGAAATTTTCAATTTTGATCATGTCTCCTAAACTATTTGAGATAAGAAATAGCTTATCGTTGTAAAGATGTAGTACTATTAAGATTAAAAATATTTTTATAAATTCAATAATTTCTGAGCTATAAGCAATTTTTTTATGGATCACTTTGAAATATGGAATTTTTTTTAAGGATGGATGTGTTCTTCTTTTCTCAATGTTTCTGTAACAGTATATAATATCTAATTTATGATATCTGGTAGAGTTTCTAGACAAAGTTTTATATTATTTTGTTTCACAAATTTTACGAGTTTTTAGCACTGTAAATGTCTCTATTTTAAGATAAAAAAGAGAGAAATTCCATGCAGTACACCGTACATTTATTATATAATTGACATGTGAAGTTTGTAAAAGTTTTTATTGAGCTAAAATCTATGTATTAATTCTTAAAGACTGGCATTTAAAGAATATAGTTGAATAGCGGCTTTACACGTTTTACACGAGTAAGCTGCATCGAAATTACATATATAAAAGGACTTTAAACATCCAGCTACCAACATATTTAAAGTTCCTCCTTGTACAATCTTGAATTAATTATAGCAATCCCAAGACAATTATTGCAAACAATAAATTGAAATAAATTATAATTTTTGAATAAACTTTTAGCTAATCCTAAATTTGAGTGCACAAACAAAGGCAATATTTTGCCTAAGCACAATCATAAGATAAGTGGAACAAAGTGATGGACATTGTTAGAGAAACATGTTGTAAGAAAGAGCATAATGGCTTACCAAAGAGCGTTAATGAAATGCTAGACTACTATAACGACATATGGAATAAATAAGCTCATGGTTTCCCAAAGAACATTACGGTTAACCAAGATATTTCACCAGAAGTGGCTTATTTTTATTATTATGTCGCTCCTATATAGGCTCAAGCTTATTCTTCGATATCTAGCAATGTAATCCCAACAATATAGATTTCCTTTAAGATATTACTTCATCTTTGTGTTTTTTAATTTTTAGGTTTTTTCCATCTGCCTATGTAATATTAAAATATCTATCATACAGAAAAAGTTTTTTATAGCAATTTAGAGGCCACCTCCAACCTATTTTTATACATTTCTTGGACCCCCATTGTTAAATTCCAAACTTTCCAGCTGCTCTTTTACGTGCCTGCAAAATTTCGCTTTTCAACAACATGAAAAATTGTATCAATTTCAAGATTTCTCGGGTTTCAATTTTAAATTTTCTATTTATCTGCGAGATTTATATTTTCTACCATAATGAAAGACGGTGTCTTTTCTATAATTTTTGAAGTTTCTTCTCATCCCTCATTTCACCACCTCTGCAATTTTTGGTTTCAAATTTTAAAAAGTTTTGCTTTTGAGGTGCTCTCTGTGTTCTCTACATATAACTACATTCCAATTTTTTACCACACCGATAAGGGGTTGATAAATTTGGCCCTTACCTTTTTCCGTAAGCCCATTTTAAATTTTAAATGTTCACACTCTTCTTATTATTTGGATTTTTCCCTTGCACATTTAATAACAAATTTTAGTTTCCTATTATATCAAGGTTTATTTTATATTTTTAGAAACATTGAGGGAAAAACCTTTCCATTTTATTGACTTTAATTTTGAAATCATGTTCAAACTTTCATTGCAGTTTGGAGTGGTCCTTAAATTTGCCTGACAAATTTAAATCTTCTATCACAGTGAAAAGTAGCTTATTTTTTAAGTTTAGTAAATTTTGAAACCTCCCCTTTTCAGCAGCTCCCACTTATAAAGAGAAAATATGTTCCATTAATTTTGATATATGGTGTAATCCTTCTACGTTCCTAGCAAATTTGATAAATTTAAATATTAAAAAAAATTGTGTTTATTTAGTACCGCGTCTTACTACCTGTTTGGGTTGCACGCTTATGTTTTACTATAATAATTACTCTAATGGTTTTAGGGATCTTGGAGGCTATATTTATAGGAAGTGTACCCGAATTTGCTTAGAGGGAAAGTGGAAAACCATTTTGGGAAAACCACCCTCAGTACACCTGACCGAGATTTAAACCTCGAACTCCTCGTCATCGGCACTTTAGTGTATTGCTAGAGTAGCGCGTTAGACCACGCGGCCACCGAATCTAGTAGCCTACCTTCTACTTTTACTCGATTCAGTGGACAAATTATCCAAGACGTCACTCTCGTGTTAGACTGGCCTGCTGTTGATGGGGAGATTGGGGCTCAATTCCGGTTCATGTCTACTGAGGGTGGTTTTTCTTACATGATTTCTCACTTTCCTTCCACGCAAATGCAGGTAGATTAATTCCAAAATGCTTCCTTCCTAATCCCTACCCTATTAGAGTAATATCATATGTATACGTTTTTTTCCTTCTCTCCCAGCGTCTTAGTAGTACCAGTCGTCGCCTATTTACAATAACGAAGTAAGGATGAGGAATGTAGAGTTCAGAGGGAATGTATCCTCATTTGAATGTAGGGAGAATGAAAACATAGAGTAAAAGCCACTCTTAGTACACTGAACCTGGATTTGAACTCTGGCCTAACCGTTACCGACATCCCAGTCTATAGACATACTTAGAAGTTCATATTTTACTAAAGCTTATTAGATAATACATTTTTTAAGCGCAAATACTTGTGCATTGTCTTTAAACCGGTGTGCCACGATGAGTCAGCAGGTGTACCATGGGAGTTTGGAGGAGGATAAAAAAAGTGAGAAAAAATTTAGGAATAAAAATAATTAATATTTTTAAAACCACGATAAACATTATTTAAAAAAATAACATAATTGTTAGAATTTTAGTTATTGAACTTTTAAACAAAATCTTAATACCAGATTTTTTAAATAATAAAATCTCTCCATTGATGGTGTGCCTTGACAATTTTAGTCCCTTGTTCAGTGTGCCGTGAGTTGAAAAATGTTGAAAATCACAGAATGATTAGGGTGATGCCTAGAGAATGGGAACAACACTACCTATAGCACCCACTTCCGTGACAATATGGTCTAACGCGCCACTCTCGTGTTAGACTAGACAGCCGATGACGGGGAGATAAAGGTTGAAATCTCGGTCGGGTGTACTGAGGGTGGTTTCGCCAAAATGGTTTTCCACTCTTCCTCAAATCAAACGCATTTACGCTTCTCCTAAATAAAACTTTATAATCCATAAAATTAGTAGCGCAATTAGAACATATAAATAAGCGTATAACCCGAACGGGTAGTAATACGCTGTGATAAAAGAAAAAGCTGATAATTTAAACATGATTAGTTACAAACTAAACGAATTTGCTGACTAAAATATATTATAGGCTATTTAATACGTCATTATAATACAGAAAATCTAAGGAAGAAATTATACATTAATATAAGTATGAGCTTTCATGGATTTTTACCACGCAAGTCGAAACTTTCCGTTTCTTGGCTAAAAACATCAATTCTACTACAGAATATTACCTTTCCTATAAACTTTGTGGGCCACAAAAAAAGGCATTGCGGGTTGCCCATTGGAAGCCCCTGCTTTAGATAATGTGACCCCTGACGTAGGTGTGACGAAGACAACACTATTTTAACCAGCCCTGTCTCCCCCAATCCCCCAGAGTTGAACAAATAAAAATGTTTTGAAAGATTTGCCGTGTCTATTGATTTGTTTTATTTTGTCAAGCAAGAACTATACTACTTTCCTCCCCCTTTCATGATATGACACGTTACTCAGCTGCCTATGGTCATAAATATGCTCTCTTTATTTTTTATCACACTTTGTTTGGTTTGGTTACGATAATAACGTCAACAAATTTACAACCCAATATTTTTGAGGGGCGATATTTTTGTGAAGATTTCAACCAATGGGATTACCTTATAAGTCAAAATAAAACTGACACCATAGACAAAAAATAAAATAAACTCCTCAAACCCCCATAAAAATAGCTATTAAATTATGTCCTTTCAATCTATTTTGAATATACGTATTATATTTGTAATAAAAATTTATGTAGTTCACAGTGAGCAAGAATCTAAGTTGTTTTACTGTTAGTGTAAAACTTGAAAAAGAATTGGGGGGTAGGTAGGAGTTGTAAGGTAGAGGTTGTTTTAGTAAATTTGAGTACTGAATGCGTACATTAGTTTAAGTTTATAGCCTGACTACCTAAACTCCTAAAGGATTGGTGTTAGTTTAGTCTCTGACTCTTTTATGTTGCGTCCCGCAGGATGTTAGAGTTAAGGCAGGATACACCACAAGGAGGTGAACTGCGTCATCCTCCGAAATTATTGTTTTCTCAATTTATATCACTTTAATTCACGTGGAAAATATTTAGACAAGCCTTCACTTTGTCGTCTCAGTAGGCAGTAAATTGAAAGGAACAACCTATACAAAGTCAAATCAACTAATCCCATAAGATTTGTACTAAAACATTTTTGCTTTAAAATTATTCCTTCTGTCAATCACATTTCTTGGTTTATTTGTAACATGGGAGAGCACTGGAAAGCGATGCAGACGTTTAAAAAACCAGGATTATTTATACATAATTGGTTTGATATTTTAAAATAGAAATTTCAATAAAAAGTAGAAGAAAGTTCTGATTAGTTAAAGAGTTAAAATTTTAAGTTTAAAGTGGGTTAAAAGATATCTTATAGATCACATAAACCCTTAGAAAAAAAATTCTCACATTATCTTAAAATTTCCTGTTGTGACCTTATCAAAAAATTATTTCATTTGTTAGAAGAAGGCTAGATCTAGGTTTCAAACCCTTTACTTTAATCTCGGAAGTAAAAATTTTTGTGTAAAGAGTCGTTGAAAGTTTTAAAAAAAAATCTTTAAACAAAAAATTAAAACTTTTTAACTTGTCAGAAATATGGCTGATACTTTTCGCTTACATTTTCTTGAAAACTCGGTATAGTTAAAAATATCAAACAAATTCTTAAATAATTCTGGATTTTTGTTCTCACCATCGCGTCTTACTACCAGTTCCAGTTAAATGCATAATTTTGGATTTTTAAACGTAGGAAACGTGTCTCAGTGCTTAACCATGTCGATCCCTCATAGTCCAATTTTCACTGAAAGGGTCTTTTATAAAATTCAAACTTATTTATTCTTGTCAACATTGATAATAATTTACTGTACTATAGATGTTATTCTATAGGTATTGTATCTATCAAATATGTCAGCTGAAGACCACATGACTTGACGTATGAATACGTGAAAGCAGATATATTAACTTTTCTATCAGATAAGGCTCTTCCTATGAACATTGGACTGTAGACTAGGTCAGGCTGGATTAGGTTGACTGACAACGGTACTAAGCTTGCGCTAACCTTTGGAACCATTTGGACGAAATGTACACCGGCGCTTTATGGTCACACTCATTACGGAACCAGTTTACAGAGACCCAGTAGAGGATGCGTGTAGGGCACAGTTTGGGTCAGAAAAACCTTAAGTCCTCTCACTGTAATGATGGTCACGTTTCATTAACGAGACTGTAAGTGTAAACAATACAACAACAAGAAGGTTGCACGTAGTTGTTTCGAGGTGTCACGTGTCAGTTCAAAAGGAAACACATGAGTTATATTTTTGTTTACAGTTCACTTTGAACTTTTCATGTCCTTTATTATACTACTTTAAACTGTCTTATAATGCTCTCAAATAAAGTTATAGCAACCGTTTTGTTAAATCTCCATAGCCTAATGGCTAAGGTGGGCCTTTTCAAAAAGTACATTTCTCTTAAACTTAGTAGGCCTATATTTTAAAAAAGTTTCGGTATTTATAATTCAAAAGTTTCGTCTTTTATAATGACCTTTCAATCATGAATTTTCTTTGTCAAAACTTTCTTTTTTAAATATAATCCTAGTAGTTCTAATACCTATTGCTAGACCGCATTAATAGCCATTTCTACTGTTCTTATGTCTACAAACGGGGGAAAAAAAAAATTGAAAGATAAATAAATGGTACGGCACACCGCACAGACTTTCTCTCTCTTTCTATAAACTCGTAAGATTTCTGAACGGAATAATGTACATTGTATCATCACCACTCCACATAAGAACACGCATAAAATAATATACAATGATATATAATCAATGAGAAAAGAGGCGCATCTTTGTCCACCTAAGAGCATTTCAAACAGTTTAATGTCTTCCACAAGGGTCAACACTTCGTATTAAAATTTCGATTTCTGGTTAAAATTTTAACATTTTATAAGGTGTTGCAGATCTTCAAGTCATCGCATTGATATTTAATTATTCATTTATACATTTTGACCAATAAAAAATGTAAATATTGACTATTGAGTCTAAAATGGAGATAGATCATTGCTGTGCAAACATTTCTCCTAAGAGCTTTAAGGAAAAATAACATACTTTTTTAGATACTTATATTTAATTACTCTATGGCATTGGAGAATTATTGCGTTAAGACTTAAGTAGTATATGTTTACAACTAAAGCTCACAAAATTGTATTAATATATTTGCAAATATCTCAGAAACTGTTGCTTTTATAAAAATATATGTCAAATAAAAGTTTTTTATTTCTAATAGTCCTACAATTTTGCAATGATAAGTTGTTTAGTTTCTCAAATAGTTGTGGAGATACGGAAATTAACGCTTCTGTAAAGTACCCTAAAAATCATTTTCATAGGAAAATGAAAATAGCCAGTTTATTTATAATCTTAATCAACGCCTAGATACGAATTTTAATCAAAATCGTTTGAGCAGATTTTGAGAAAACCAAATTTTTCTCTTTTCGCCCTTCAGTAAACTACCCTTAATTTTAAGTTTTTATAGACACACAGACAGACGGCATTGCAAAGACTATTTTTTAGGGTTCGGGGGGTCATGAGACGTCGACATCCATCAACATTTCAGGTTAGTTTTTTTTACGATCGCAATACTTAAGCTTTAATGTCCAAAAAGTTAAAAATATATATATAATTGCGTATAGATTGAAAATTATTGATTTTATAAAAATATGTTTCGAATAAAATATTTGTATTATAAATATATATACATATTTGTAATGCTAAGTAATTTCATATCTCAAATAGTTTCGGAGCTATTATAAAAAATGTTAATTTACGCATCAGACCGGAGCCCTTAAAGCCATTTTGCCGAAATATTGAGAGTAGCCATTTTGTTTGGAATATTTATTAATGTTCATAAATGAAATTTAATCAAAATCGTTAGAGCCGATTTTGAGAAAATCGACTTTTTCTCTTTTTTCCCTTCAGTAAACTACCCTTAATTTTAGGGGTAGATATCCAATTCCAAAAACCCCTCGGGGCAACCCTATGAAAACCCTAGATATCAAGTTTCAGCTCAATCGGTAAAATAGTTTAGGCTCTAGTTGGAGGTACAGACAGACAGACAGACAGACAGACAGACATTCAAAAACCACTTTTTCGGATTCAGGAAGTCATGAAACGTCAAAATTCATCAAAATCTCGAGTTCTATTTTTTTGACGATCACCATACTTTCTCTACCTGTAAGATAGAAAGTAAAAAACAGTAAAACATTATTGCTAGGAGATGGTGTTAATGTTGTGTACAATTGTAAACACAGTGATCGAAAGGGATGATCATCTGTTCTATTAAAAGGATTTAAATCTCACAATGATAGCACGCAGACTAAATGTCAGGCCTATCTAGTTTGGATTACAGTGGACTTTAAGGTCACGGTTAGAATTTTGTCCGTATGTGTTGAAAGTGGTTTTACCTAAATGGTTTTCCTCTTCCCCTCCACGAAAATACTGGTGCCTATGCTCTAATTGTACCTCTCTGAGCACTCTCTCACTAGCGTAATTCAAATTCATATTATCCACACGCGGTAAGGAAAAAAAAAATCAACATTTTTTTGTGTAGAGGGTGCGAAAAACTAATTGAAAAACATTCACATTGAACATAACCTAAAATGAAATTCTATACCCTCAAAGGCGTATGACCCGAACGGGCAGTAAGACGCGGTGCTAAGTATTATTATTATTATTATTATTATTATATTATTATTATAATACCCTCGAAAACAAAATGTGTTGATGCTCAGCTGTTTCTATGTAGTTTGCATTGCAGAACATCATGGGCCAAAACATGATTTTTGTGATCATGTAAATTCACTTCCACAATTAAACATAGTCTGTTATTCAAACCAGGCGAACGTGTGAATCTAGTTTTCATTTACAGGCTCTTAAGATAGTTAAGCTAAAGTTATGTTATAGTTATGATATAATTATTTGATATCATTATACAGCCTTAGGTTCGTTTGAACGCATTTTAAATATTTATGATTATTTTAATTATTTCATACTTAAAAAAAAAGTATGAGATGTAAAAATTCTTTTCATTCGCTAATGTAGGGGCTCCAAAACTTTTTAGACCGGAGGACGCTTGCACCGGAAAAAAAAACATGATATAGCCCTCATAAAAATGTTTACACTATTATTATGTTCATTCGATAAAGACAGCTAAATGTTAGAAGTATAAAACAGATGGAAAAAATTCACACTTTCTGGCTGCACCTTTGGCAAATGTAATTTTATAGTTTGAAACAAATTCTAACTCCTAATTAATGATGTTATTTTATTGTGTTAAAACAAATAAATAATATTCTAAAATTTCCCGACAGAGCCTTAGATTACTATGATAGAGCCCATGGGCTCCATGGAGCACACTTTGAAAAACGTTGCTTGATGTAACCTTCGCTTACTCTGAAAGATAACAGACTCAGCTAGACTTATCAAACTATATTAACTATTTGCATTCAATAATGTTAACGTCCCAAATTCAATGATACAGGTGGGGTAGGAAACAATTTGTTAATTTTAAAGTAAAGCTACCCATATTTGTCTAGACCCGCCTTGGTGGCGTAGTTGGCTAACACGCTAGTCGTGTTGAGCTCGACCGCCGAGGACGGGGAGATCGAGGTTCGAATCTCGGTCGGGTGAACTGGGGGTGGTTTTTCCTAAATGGTTTTCCACTCTCCCTCCACGCAAATGCGGGTTCACTTCCTCTTACTTCAACCCTACCATTTCCTAGTCCATTAGCGTAATTAGTACTTAAACGTATAACCCGAACGGTTAGTAAGACGCGGTGCTAAATATTATTATTATTATTATTATTCATATTTGTCTAGCAGGAGAGTGGAAAACTATTTATAAAAATATACCCTAGTACATCTATCTGGTAGTTTTTCCCGACTTTCCCTTGGCTGGAAAACCAGAATAGACGAAATTTAAGTTTAGTCCTCATGTTTTACAAAGTGGCTACATCTTTTTAACATACTATTTAAAAACAGTAATATAGTAATTATATTAAAATAACATTACAAATGATGTTTAACACGTTTAGATTAGGGAATAAGGATGAATAATATTGTATGGTGGTAATGCACCCACACTAGCAGGGAGGGGGGCTATGAGAACCACATGGAAACACGACACGTGTAAAACTATCTCAACTGCATCCAGCCAAGATTTGAACCTGACACCTTACAACGTGAGTTTATCACTGTGGGTTTATTTAAATTACCCGCTCTTTTTAAGTCGAGGGCTAGGTTCTGACGAGTATAGTTCTCTTTCTTGCTCTGATATTAGACCTCCGATATTTATAGTGATTACGGCATAATTCACAGTAATAAAGTGTCACCTGTGTAGGATATAAACTACTAAACTTTGGCAATAAACTCGTAAATGGATAAGTTGGAATTAATGTTGGCATTTATCTAATTAAGATTTAGCTACGACTAAAGTGAGTTTATATTTCAAGCACCACACGGGTGAGCTGTAACGGGAGTATTGGGGCTCAAAATTTTGGCTGGATGTAATGAGGGCCGTTTTCCCTAGATGGTTTTACACTCTCGCCTTACATCATTTCTTGTACATTTCCTCTAAATTATACTTTTCTCATCGCTACTCCATAGTCCGGTAGAGTAATAGGCTGTGATGATTTCAAATAATTCAAATAGAGCTTTTATTAAAATTAATTTGAAGGGAATAATTTACCCCCCCCCCCACCCATACATTTTGGATGAATTTTTGAAAAATCTACGTAATTTTACGTTCCTTAAAATATAAGTTTGGTGCTATCTTCACCTATAAGTGTTTTCAAAACCCATTATTTTTAAAACATATTACCAGTAAAATAGGGTCAGGTTAGTGCGGCCACGCCTGATGATTCCTGATGCTCAGGTTGCCCTGATGCTGGTTTTTTCAACATTAAGCTTTTCTATTCTCTCTTCAGGTAAATGCCAACAGTAAATCTTAATACTGCGCTAGCTATTTGGTTCCAATAGGTAGTAAATAGCTCTCTGATAGGCAATATTATGGATTCACGAATTGAGATATTTTAAAATGAAATTTTACCACCATGCTTTCTACCTGTCAGGAATACACTCATTTTAACTACACTATTGGGGTTGAAATTAGGGAGGTAGAATTTTGAGTAACTGTACCCGAATTCTTGTGAAGAGGGAGTTGGAAACCATCAGTAGAAATAGTGCATTAAATGAACGCGGATAGGATTCGAAACCTAACCTGACCATCACCAGCAAACCAATCTGGGCAACCTTGACGTTTAGTTTAATGTTCTAATAGATTGATAGTGATTATTAAAATCTATATAAGACAGTACCTTATTACCTGTTATTCGCATTATGATAACTACTCTAATGGTGTAGGGATGAGGAAGGAGGTATTTTAGAGGTAATAGGTCCACATTTTGAGGTATAGGAGGAAACAATTTAGGAAAAATCACCCTCATTAGACTCTACCGGGATTCAAACCCCATTCTCCCAGTCATCAGCAAGCTATTCAACACGAGAGTGACGCCTTATACCATTCATCCCCTGCTGAAACGGGTAAGATCTTCAACATCTAAAATAGTCTAGGGCACTATTCTTCCCCGTAGTCGAGTGGTTGATAACGTCGGTGACTATAGTTGTATGTCCGGTCTTGTTCGACCCCAAGCGATGCCTGAAATAGTAAAGTATCTGTTGTAAAGGAAAGTCTTATTTCTGAGATGTTACCATTGCCACTAGGATATAACACAAACATATCTTAGTTCAGTGATCTCGAAGTGTTGTCTTCGGTCCACTGGTGGTCCGCAGTATCCAATCAAGGGGGCCGCAGGAAGCCCAGGACGTATCAGAAGAAATGTGAATCAAATCATATATATTGTATTCTATTCACAATTATTGAAATGCAAGAAAAATATCCCTATATATATCCATACCATTCTTTTCTCACTAGATACAAATCATCTTGTATAAACGGAAGTTTTTACCAACCTTGAAACATCAAATATGTACAATTGTATTGATTAAAAATCAGGAGGCATAACATGTCTAAAGAATTAAAAAACACTCTTAATTATATAGGCCCTATAAATTTAAGTTAAACAAAATATTTCATAGTTATTCAATATAATCATATGATTTATTTTTTATTTCATTCAATAAATTAATTTTTCTTGTATTTATGGTTCTAGTAGACATTATTCCCCAAAACCCCAAACAATGCCTAAGAATATTGTTTTCCTGCATTATTTTCAAAAATACTCTCCCTCCTGCTCACATTTTACAAGGTGTACCTTCAATTAGCCTAGCTTTCATTTGGTGGTACTCTCGTTCCAAAACTTTGAGAAAATGATAGTTTATTTACTACTCATTAGATAGAAACAAACACAATTTCACGTGACCTATTTCCACCTTTCTGGAAATCCAAATTGGGGCCCTTAAACAAGTACGTAGATTCATTTACAATAGATTAGAGATCTAAAACCCTCTACTGTTGTGTATTACTGTACTAGGTTAAGCTAATCTGTTGTTAGTAAAACAAATTAGTAAGCTCAACACTAACCTTAGTAACATCTTAATTTAAGGGGTAGGGATTAGGCGGATAATTTTAGAGGAAGTGTAACCACATTATCGTGGAAACCAGACAAAAAGAAACACAGATAAATTACAAATAGCATATCAACTTCAACGCATCTCGATGAGATTCTAACCCTGACCTCCCCATCCTCAGTAATCTAGTCTTTTTTGTGAGCTTGACGCCTTAAATCTGGATGGTCCAACGTTTTTCATCCTAAGGGCCAAATTTGTATTAGGTTGCAGCGTGTACCAAAGATATAGTTAGTATTCCCATAAATTTAATATGGCCTACAAACAACCCTTAATAAACAATTCTTATTTTAAATACTTATATTTGAATTGTTTTTGTTTGGTAGAATTTTTCAAATTTTACAGCAAAAAAAAAAAGTTTAGTAATCTTCCAAAAATGTATTATGAAATATGCACGCCTACACACTTTTAAAAAACCATGAACATTATGAATACAGTATATCTATTAATTTAAACTTATTTTTATTAATCAAATAAATGCATGATAAAATGCTTTCATGACCTTTTTAAATTCATGTTTTTATATGTATCATTGTCTATTTCACATCTGCCACTGAGGGTCTCCTTTTAAATTCCCCCAGGATAATGTGAGAGCCAAATTTGCCCTTGGGGGGGACAGTTGGACCACACTGCCCTAGCCCATATAGTCTAAGCTAATTTGTATCGGGCTAAATAGTATTTCCCAAAATGGTTGCAGTCGCTTACCTTTTTTTGGGTCATGGCCTCGTCAATATACTTCTTCCATTCTTCCAGCTATTAATATATATATATATTCAAGAGAACAATTTCCTCCTATCCTGAAAAGTACAAACGGTCACTCCAAATTCCAGTAAAGCTCAAGTGGTAAGCCAAACAAAGCTGTAACGAAGGGAAAGAAAGGCTTTTAAAAATCTATTACATCACGCCATAATCTGTGCTAGTTTGTTCATCAGGCTTACTATTATCAAAACATATTTTATTAATAATAAAACTCAGCGGTACATCGCGTACCCCATGAAATACTTTTCTTACCACTGGGAATATATGTACTACAGTTTGGGAAACACTGGGATCGTACAAACCTGAGCTCAGTTGTTTAGTGGTTAACTACTCCAAAATTAAAAAAGAAAGCAACAAAATGCAATTGTACGAAGTAAAAATATGAACTCAAATGATACGACCCCATGTTTTTTTTCTCTTTGTTCACATTTATGTTTCTAATTTGTCTGTGTCGTCGCACTTGAAGTATTTCAATAGTTATGTCGGTGAAAGGAACGAGGTTTCCTCGTGTACAATGTATTGGGCTGACATGAGTTAAAGGAGCTGTCAGACACATGTGACGCTGTATGGGAAGGTTTTGGGAACTTCCGCTCCGGGGCAGCTCCAACAACAATACTTGGTCCACTTCGGAGAGAAAAATAAGAGTTTGAAAGAAGTTGCGTGTGTGTGTGTGTGTGTGTGTGTGTGTGTGTGTGTGTGTGTGTGTACATCTTGTTGGTAACAAGAACTAGAGGCCCTGACAGTAGTAGATTGGAGAGTGGTAAGCCCACCGGATTTGAGCCAAAAAGTCGTGGTTTGTTCCCACTCTTTATGTTTTTAACAATGCTGTACACTTCCTTTACCGTGAAAGGTAACAAATTTACCTTAGCCTGACGGGCTGTACAGGGGTGCAGCCTATAATATAGGGTAATACGTTAATCGGTCAAGGTGTACGTTCAAAACACAGGGTATTAGGGTACGGCCAAATTGGGCGCGCGAGCGACTAAAAAATAAAATAGAACACATTGGTTGTAATGAGAGGTGGCCAGACTGGAGCGAGCGACCCGAGCGACACGCTTGAAAGATAGAACTGGTTCTATTTTTCTAGCACACGCGCTCGAACCGGAACGGTCTAGTTTACAGTCGCTGGGAAATAATATTGTATGTTGGTCCATTGAGTGCTAGGAAAACTTCTCAATTTGACATGATATTTGACTTTTTTTATAAGTATTGATAGGTTTAGCACACTTGCTACTAACTGCCTAATTTAATTGGTAAGAACATAAACTATATACATAGATATCCTATATGATATGTAAAACTGATATGTTAAAATACTTCAATATTATAATCAAAGTAGGCACTTACAAATGATAGTCGCCATTAGCGCGGAGAGAGGATGAGAAAACTACAACAATAAATCATTTGTCAAAAACCACCCTTAGTTCACTGAGCCAAGATTCGAACCTTTGCCTCCTCGTCAACAACTATCGAGAGCTATCTGCTAATCACTCGCTCGCTCGCTCGCCAGTTTGGCCACGCAGTCACTCGCTCGCATGCTTGTCAATCTGGCCGAACCCTTTTGGCTGTTTCACACTATGGGGAAGCTCACGCTCCACTCACACATTGCTCAGGCTACGCTCAAATATCGTACAGTGCGAATCAAATGGGAGTGTTTGTACTATAGGGAATGCCACGCTCACGCGCACTCATAATGACCACCGCGATCCTTGTCGAGAATATTTTGAGAGCGATATTTTGATCGTAGCCCGAATGGAGCACTACTGTAAACATGACATGCACAGTATAGTCCCAAGCTCCAGTTTGTTTTCAACCCGTCGAACAAACATTGACCCCATGGACGAAAATTTGATTGAACTTGAGCGTACCATACCTGATCTATACAACTTGACAAACAAATTTTATAGTGATGATGTTAAAAAAAAAAGGTATGGAAGGAAATAGGGCAGATTTTAAATAAAACTATTGAACTATTTTTGTCCTCCTCATACTCACCCTATAGTTTAAGCCGTTAAATAACTCATATGTTAAAAATGTATGAACTACTCAATGACTTACCGGAATCTTAACAGATGTGAAATATTAGTTGATGGAAGCAGACTCTAAGAAAGAGAGTGTAGGCAGGAAGGCGCCAAGTGGTAGTAATTATCTAGAGCTAAGGTTGAAAGCAAGTTTTATCATTCTAATGAGAGCATATTACACTGTCAAATCTTTGAATGTCACAACTCTACCCTGGGGCTAGTCTCACAGGGGTAAACAAACAACAAATGTTGTAGTCAGTGTGACAAATGATAAGGTTTATTCTTTTCACCGCGCCTTACTACCCGTTCGGCCTAACACATTTTAATTACGTTACTGGTTTAGAAAAAAAAACCACTCTCAATACGCCCACCTGGAATTTGAACCTCAACCTCCTGGCAAGTGGTAATTCAGACTTGATGATCTTGACAATTAATCCGCATGTCCATCGATGCTGGTAATATTCCACCTGTTGCTTATTAGCTTAATTACTAGTAATATTTAGTGACACGTCGGTGCAAAGAGGTCATCTACGCGAGAAAACATTCGAAACAGCAGATACGAGGGAAAACATTCGCAACAGCAGGTACGAGGGAAAACATTCGCAACAGCAGATACGAGGGAAAACATTCGCAACAGCAGGTACGAGGGAAAACATTCGCAACAGCAGGTACGAGGGAAAAGAGAGAGTATCTTAAGTTTCACGTTTCATAAAATTAGTTTCATGAAACTAGTTTCTTTGGTGTGCACCCTACCTAAGTTTCATGTAACTATTCAACGTTAAAACAGAAAGATGCGTATATTATAAAATAAATTCCCATGTTATGGGAGTGTTTACGAGTGACCTAAAATACTATATTTTTCTTGTTACCCTATAATTGGGATTTATTTGGAATACTATACCTCCTTTATGATGTACAACCATTGTTGAAAAAGAATTAGTTCAATTTATGTTTGATAATTTAAAAAATAATTTAGCTAAACAAAATTACTACCAGTGAATTTAATTATATGAAACCCGCCTCGGTGGCGTAGTTGGCTAACGCGCTAGTCGTGTTGAGCTCGACCGCCGAGGACGGGGAGATCGAGGTTCGAATCTTGGTCGGGTGAACTGGTGGTGGTTTTTCCTAAATGGTTTTCCACTCTCCCTCCACGCAAATGCGGGTTCACTTCCTCTAAATTCAACCTTCCCAAATCCCAATCCATTAGCGTAATTAGTACTTAAGCGTATAACCCGAATGGGTAGTAAGACGCGGTGCTAAATAATAATAAAATAATAAAAATTATATGAAATTAAACTATTTAAACTAAATTTAATAGTGACATGCAATTATAATAAATCAAGTTGCCAGGTTCAAAATAAATACTTCAAACTCTATGAAAAATAAGAATCATCACTTCCTCACCAAATAAACATAAGAAAAATGAAATTAATAAACTCACTGGATACAGAAAATTTGGTATATTTTAAAGTTCTTGACCTAAACAGTAAACATATTTGGTTAGTAAAAAAAAATCAATATTCCTGCTTTCCGTGGATTGGTTAGACTATAATTTATCACTGTAGTTGTATCATTTCGCCGTACTAATACTTCCTTTAATTAACCTTCATAGTTCTTAACCATTATCCGTATCGACGGTCACATGGTCTAAAAGATTTCACTTTTTAAATAGAGTGAATCACCAGTACGAGAAGATTGGAGTTAGAGTCCTGGGAGGCTAATGATAATGGTTTTCCTAAATAATTATTATCCCCTCTTTTTTCACACAATCGGGTACATTTCTTCTTAAATATACCTTACTCATCCTCAACCTACTAGCGGAACTAAAAATCTAATAGACCTGGAAGGGTAGTAAGACGTGGTACAAAAAAAATATCCCACTCCCTTGAGCTAAAATAAAGTCTTAAAATCTTATGTTGAGCATAATACCAACACAACCAAATATGGTAGCCTTAGATTAACGAGATAGTTTAGAATAACGATGCCCAAAATTTACTAGTCTATGACTCACTTCAATCCAGACACATATTTTGTGACCTACCAAGATATTCAAGGTTTAATTTTTTCCTTGTTTAAGATCTCACATATATACGGTTTGGTTTAATAGTCCATACACATTTATTTTTATTTTATTTTACACAATTTTGACAGTATAAGTAAAAATATAATAAATTAGTTACAAATAAAATTATTATTTTCTAACTTGTTATATTCCATTCATGCAAACAGAAAGTTGAGACACTATTAATGATGTCGATTGAGTTCGGAAAGTGAATCCATGTTTAGATAAAACCAAACAATTTACATTCTTAGATCCATTTCAACACTAAAACTGTTTCTATGTTTATTTTATTAAACATTAAATATGAAAACAGGCACTCACTAAGAGTTGTAATCATGAACGGGAAAAATATATTTCACTGCTTGATTATAGGGGTTTGAATATTCTTCCCGGAATTGTAACCAAATATATAGCTTGCCTGCTTTGGGAAGAAATAAAAATGGAAACGATCACGTGACAAAGAGCCTTCTATTAAACATATTATATCTGGTTGCTTACAATTTTCTTGACTCACCAAATATTTGTCCACGCCCTATTATGTTGCTTCTAGCGTCTAAATGTTGGTAGTCGTAGTTTTACTGTTCGTGGTTCATGCCCCGTGGAGGGCAACACTTTTGTAATATTATTCGTTTCTTGACATAGACTCACTACATGTGGGGATATTTTATTTTGGTATTTTTTTTTATCTGTTTATAATTGAAATAACTTATATACTTTCAACAAAGTATTTATTCAGTGTTATTTCTGTACTGGTCAGGGTGAATATGCTAGTCAATATCACACATGCTGCTATTTCACTTCTTAGGGAAATGGGATGGTTAAAATGTGATTAATAAAAAACAGTTTTGTCTTGATGAAAGCAGGTCCTAACTGCTCGGTAATTATTGCGTGAGTGTCCTCATCCCCGCCTTCCAACAGGGTTGTTGACGAAGACTTTGTTTCTAGACTGTTCAAATGACGTGATACAATCGTCCCTCATCATTCCTCCTTGTCCTTCTTTCTTGGGTGACCGATAGAGAGAGAGAGAGACAAGAGGATGTTGCACCACGTAGATATTTACTACGAAATATAATTTAAATTAAATACATTTTGAATATTTATACATTGATTGGTGTTTAAATTGACTTGTTTATAAATATATATAGTTTGTTTGGTACTTTGTATTTATATTTGTGATACTTAATTTATAGAATAATGTATAATAGTTTATTTACATTATATTCAATTTATTGCTAGTGTTAAAACGTTTTGCCAATAAATTAAATATCCTAACTAAGTTGTACAAATTTGAAAGGCCAAACTAAATAATAAAAATTTGATAAGAATTTAATGTGAATAATAATAATAATAATAATAATATTTAGCACCGAGTCTTACTACCCGTTCGGGTTATACGCTTAAATACTAATAACGCTAATGGATTAGGAATTGGGAGGGTTGAATTTAGAGGAAGTGAACCCGCATTTGCGTGGAGGTAGAGTGGAAAATAATTTAGGAAAAACCACCCCCAGTTCACCCGACCGAGATTCGAACCTCGATCTCCCTGTCCTCAGCGGTAGAGCTCAACACGACTAGCGCGTTAGCCAACTACGCCACCAAGGCGGGTTTTATGTGAATAAAATCACATAGACCTAAATCTCTAATATTTTATTTAAGAATGGGTCCTTCAAATCCTCGATACCTCAAGGATTTTAAAGATTAGAAAAAACAATTCATATTAATTATTACTAAACATTATAAACATAATTTTTACAATTTTTAATCATACTTTTAAGTTAATGGTTTGTCCATACATAAGTTTAGGCCAAATATAACAAAAAGATCTCAGTCCATCACTTCATTAAATTTATTCATAATGTATTGTAAAAAAAAAGTAAAGATGTTAACATTTAGTATATTTATATTTTTTTATAGAATACTAAAAATTATTATTAATAAAATCAGAATATAGAGGTAAAGGTGTGGGTGGAGGTCATACAAATGTGGATAATTTAACCTTTTAGCATTCATCACGTTTGCTAAGGTTTAATCAAGGTGTGTGGAGAACAGACCGACGAGGAAAAGCTGATTTTAGCACCTAGCCTAAGACAACATTTTCTAAGATTCATAGTCAAGGTGTGTGGAGGGCAAACCAGTGAGGAAAAGTTAACCTTTTAACACTTACCAAATAGGTTCGGAGTCAAGGTGTGTGAGGAACAAACCAATGGGGAAAAGTTAACCTCTCAACACTTACCAAGTTTTCTAAGGCTCGGAGTCAAGGTTTGTAGAGAACAGAGCAGACCAGTGAGGAAAAGGTAGCATTTGAACACTTTCCAAGTTTTCTAAGGCTCGGAGTAAAGGTATTGGAGAACAGACCAGTGAGGAAACGGTAACATATGAACACTTACCAAGTTTTCTAAGGCTCGGAGTCAAGGTATGGAGAACAGACCAATGAGGAAAAGTTAACCTTTTAACTCTTACCAAGTTTTCTAAGATTCATAGTCAAGGTTTTTGGAGAACAAACCAGTGAGGAAAAGTTAACCTTTTAACTCTTATAAAGTTTTCTAAGGCTCGGAGTCAAGGTATGGAGAACAAACCAGTGAGGATAAGTTAACCTTTTAACTCTTACCAAGTTTTCTAAGGCTCGGAGTCAAGGTATGGAGAACAGACCAATGAGGAAAAGTTAACCTTTTAACACTAACCAAGGTTTCTAAGGTTCGAAGTCAAGGTTTTTGGAGAACAGACCAGTGAGGAAAAGTTAACATTTTAACACCTACCAAGTTTTCTAAGATTGCGATTCAGATTTGAGATTCGGAATTTGCTTGTAGAATAAAGATTTAGATTCGAAAAAAGATAGTCAGCCCATATATTAATAGAATGAAAATAAAAATTGTGTGTACCTCTAGTTGGATGTATTTTATTAATCTGTACGTGATACTCGTCTAACTGCCCGTCCTTGCCATCCAAACGACGTAAGGATGGAGAAGATAGTATTTAGATGAAGTTTATTCACTTGCTTGGAGGGAGAGTGAAAAATCAATTAAGAAAAACACCCACACTACACCCTCCTTATACAAGAACCCCAACCTCCTAATCACCAACCAACTGGTCAAGAAACAGATGGACGGCTATGATAACCCACTCACCGGCACGGATGACAACCTTAGTTAGTTATACAAAAGGTCACGTGTGAATTGTCTTTCACACTTTGATCTGTTATGCTTCCCCTTAATTCCCATGTAATTATTTCACTCACATTTCTAAAGCTCCTATCACTCCGAGCACTTTAACGCCTCTATGGACGGTTGTTACTTTGCAGAGCTGTGAGATTAGCGGCTCATTATGACCGGTACAGGAGAGGGCGTGAAAGTGCTGGGAGTCCGTCGCACTCTCGGTTATTACTGGCGTTACGACCGTAGTAAATAGTGGGGAGGCATAGACGTATACCGCAGGGGTCAAACCACAATCTGATTTTATTAAGAAGCTCGTTATTTGAAAATTGGAAACTCATATTGCCACAATACGAAAAAAAAATCCAATTGCATTTACATTCTTAGCCCACTTAGTTAACAATGACCCACCCCAGTGGCGTTGTTAGCTAACGCTCTAGTTTCATGTTGAACTAGACTTCCGAGGACGGGGAGATCAAGGTTCGAATCTCAGTTGGGTGAATCGGGGGTATTTTTTCTACCACTCTCCCTCCACGAAAATGCGGGTTAGCTTCCTTTATATTAAACCTTTCCCATTCTTAATCCATTAGCGTAATTAGTACTTAAGCGTATAACCCGAACGGGTAGTAAGACGCGGTGCTAAGAGAAAGTTAAATAAAGACAAATTATACAGTAGGCCTAATCAATAAAGAAGTATCATTGGAATATTTTGACAATTTTTAAAATTAATTTCATAATCAATAAATCAAATACAAAATATTTCTAGAATGCCAAATTGTAGTGACCTTCAATCAACGTTGGTGTTGAAAGTGAGCTCCCTATCAAAATTAGGGTTTAATTCCTCTATAGATGTTGTAAACATATATATGGTCATAGACGTATACTGAAAGTGTCACTAATATAGATTCTACTGAATTCGTAAAAATAAGGGTGGGGATAAACTTGTACTACATTTATCAAATAATGTTTTTTTCAGAAATTTTCAGAAATTGTTAACACTTGTGTGGTCATTAAAGTATATTTCTCAAAATGAACAATGATCCAATTGTGTAACAAATATTTAAGGCATCACCTAGACTTAAAACGAGCATCTTTCATTTAACAATCACCCTTCCAACTACGGCAGCGAGATTAATAGGTTCACCTATAGGAGCGCTGAGATATGTTGCAGACGTCTAGAAATCCTGCTTCATGTATTAAATTATGTTTTATTTAAATATTTAGTTGACGTAATAAGAGGTGAAAGGTCTGCACACGCTCCTATAGAATTAAAAACATTGGACTCTGTGTTTTATCATTTAAAAAAATATATTAAAATAATTAGTGGCTTTGAAGCTTCAGAGCTGCCACTCCAATATGAAATACCGCAATCTAAGTTTATGTTCCTTCAATTGGGTGGCGCCCTTAAGAGCTATGGCAATTAAAACCTAGTGCCACATTAAACGGTCTTCAAATTTGGATGTGTGAAAGTTTCCCCGCCAAATAATCAACACAAAGCTATGAGGAGGAGCCACTACTAAGAGATATCTCTCTTAGCCTAACCCGTACCCTGAAAGTATGCTCAACAGCGCCTAAGTGATATTAAAAAAAAGTCTTGCACCCACTCAGAAGAACGTGAAAAATCGTTTTAAAACTGTTCTTCACTTTCACATTAAGACTACGCTATGTAAGACTATAAAATATTTAATGGTTCGAAATATCTTAACACGGTTCTAAAAGTCTTCAAACTCAGTTGCACTAATGGATTTGATCCACTATAAGTTAGGAATATAACGTTTTAACAATGTAAGCGATATTATGTTTTCAAGTGGTGTGGGAAGGACAGAGGAAAATAATTTTTCTCTATTATTTTTTTTGGTACCATTATGTACTATGCTTGGAAACAATTGATTTTTTGGTGGAATGTTTCAGGTATTCTGATCCATCCTGGCTATCCGAATATTTAAACTGATAAAGCGATAAGTTTTGGATAGGGAGGTTAGAATTAAGGAAGACTGTAGCTCGCACATGCGGTATCCTGACCTAAGGCAACATGTTCGCAATATACTGGATTCCTGCTTACGAGGAGATTGAGAATGGAATTTTAACCGGATTCACTTGTGGATGATTTTCCATTTGCGATTCATCACTGTGGTTTTTTCATACACTCTCTATCTCTCTTCAAGCTAATGTGGTTGCATTCCTTCTAACCACTCTTGAATTCCTACCCCACCAACTTTGCCCTTTGATAAGGCTTTCTTTTGGTGGTAATAACTAAAATAAACAACACATAACTATTGATATCCAACACGTTTAAAAGTTACGAGTATGTACCCTGGGCACTGACAAGCTATATTATAGCAGACACTCAACCTTACGGTGGTTTCACTTCGCTCCTTGAGCCAGGTTGTCTTAGTGCCCTGTGGATTACTAGTTGCAGTTCTCTGGGATAACAGCACTTTCAAATCACAATAGTTCAATTACCAGCAATACCGCCACCACCAGCTCGCCCCATTCTCTCTTAACAAACCTTTTCAGATAAGTAACTAGTCGACGGTATTTGGAAATTGTTTACTTCTAGACAATTTACAAACATTGGCTTGGACAAGAAAATGACGATTTTATTCTACGTTTTCTTTTTAATTTGAAGTCTGATTAGGCTTATTTGGGGGTTGGTTTATGGAAAGAGGGGTGGGGCCGCTACCTAACCATATCTGTGTGAAAACCGGTTTATTGACACTAAAAGGCAATTTTTGTCTGTTCTTAGTAAAACCATCTTTAAAATGAACTGTTTTTAAAAATGTATGCTTGATAGTGATATTGTCACTTGGAACTGCACGTAGCGATCCCCGTGTTGAAGGACTCAAGTTCTCCAATGAGTGCAGTGATTTTAACCTGGAGGCTGTGGGCCTAGTGTATTATGGTCGATTTTATTTTTGTGCTCTACGTTTGGGCTATTCACATATTTACATTAGTGGCTTAGTAATAAGTTAGGTATAATTTAAACGAAACAATATACATACATCTGTGACAAAGAGTAAAATCATCAAAATCTTAACTTATAACATAGGTATTTTAATATTTAACTATAAGTTTATTATATCACCCATAAATTTAGTATTTACATTTTAATATTTAGTGATCACTGTCCGATATTAATTTAACAACAGCTTATTAGAAAGTACAATTTAAATACCCAAAAATTTAAATTTAAAATGGCTCACACCATTGAGCACGAGAATAAAGGCATCAGTATGGCTCTCTCTGGCTTTCTGGTGACTGAGAGGTCCGTGCTCGCATCCCAGCCGAGTGTACTGAGATACTTTATTAATTGATTTCACACTATCCTCCCCGAAAATTAGGGTACATTTCATCTAGATTCCACGTTCCTTATCTCTACTCTATTTAGTGTAAATAAGTGTCTATCCTGGAAGGGTAGTAAGTCCCGGTGCATGAAAACCAACTGTTCCCAGGTCAAACACGCTAACCGTGTGACCGACCTCTTGCCAGTGTCTTCAGAGCACTCCCCTGGAGAAGGGTGAGTCTCACCATGACCTCAAGCTTGTCGGACACGAGTGAACAATGAGGACACGTGACAGTACTTAATAAGGGTGACGAGACTAGAGCGTCTCCAGAATGTTTAATAGGTCTAATGAACTGCTTGCAACCGCAAATTAAGTAAGACTTTAATTAGGACCGTTTGTGTCATGCCATTATTTATACAAACGTATCTGGGAAAAATAGGGGATTATTTGCTGTGGTTTGTTTAATTTTCAACACTTAATAAGTATGTTCACGTGCTGATGGTCTAAAACACAGGGTCTACTGAAGTGGAGAGGTATGATGAGGATCGGGGTGTGACGTCATTACATGGCACAATAACTGAGTTGTATAGAGATTTGTCCACTGAAGTGGGGAGGTAAGATGTGTATCGAGGTGTGAGGTCATTACATGGCACAATAACTGAGTTGTATAGAGATTTGTCCACTGAAGTGGGGAGGTAAGATGTGTATCGAGGTGTGACGTCATTACATGGCACAATAACTGAGTTGTATAGAGACTTGTCCACTGAAGTGGGGAGGTAAGATGTTTATCGAGGTGTGAGGTAATTACATGGCACAATAACTGAGTTGTATAGAGACTTGTCCACTGAAGTGGGGAGGTAAGATGTGTATCGAGGTGTGAGGTAATTACATGGCACAATAACTGAGTTGTATAGAGACTTGTCCATTGAAGTGGGGTGGTAAGATGTGTATCGAGGTGTGAGGTCATTACATGGCACAATAACTGAGTTGTATAGAGACTTGTCCATTGAAGTGGGGAGGTAAGATGTGTATCGAGGTGTGAGGTCATTACATGGCACAATAACTGAGTTGTATAGAGATTTGTCCACTGAAGTGGGGAGGTAAGATGTGTATCGAGGTGTGAGGTCATTACATGGCACAATAACTGAGTTGTATAGAGACTTGTCCACTGAAGTGGGGAGGTAGGATGTGTATCGAGGTGTGAGGTCATTACATGGCACAATAACTGAGTTGTATAGTGACTTGTCCACTGAAGTGGGGAGGTAAGATGTGTATCGAGGTGTGACGTCATTAGATGGCACAATAACTGAGTTGTATAGAGACTTGCACGTGCATTGGAGCGAACCGGGACTGGTTGGCAAGAATTTGGATTATTTACTGATAAGTTTAGTAATGGGAAGTCCCAGTATGTTGCAACATTGTCATTAGGCAGGCAGAGTTCTAATCTACACAACCGCTCACTACCTTGAGCTATAGGAGATTCATTTCCAAAAATACACAACACTTGTTTGGTGTTTTTAATCACATATTTAGTAATTGACCTTATTTTATTTTAAAATTTCACCCGCTTTGATCCCTGCATGGTCTGCAGGGGTCTACAACCCGTGGCCAGCGGGCAGCTTGAGGCCCACCGTAACTTTTTTTTTTGCAGCTCACCAGCTCACGAATTATATAAAATTATTTCAAGGGTGAAAATGACAAATACAGATCTATATTTTATAAAATTTACTAGTAAAATAAATTAGTATTTAATTGACACAATTTACGTTATTTTATAAATAATTTATGTTTTTTATATGAAGACAAATATTGCGTTTTAATACAAATGTACCTTGAATCGGCAAATGACAACTCTAGTAGACAAGGGAGGGAGTACTATTTCGGGTACGTTCGAACATAGTCGGGAGTTTTCCCGTTCGCTCATCACCGCTGAGACACTCGGGACGCCAATATATAGTATTTGTCACGTTATAGTCAACACAATGTGTTTTCCTGTTACTAATAATAATTAATGTACGTATTACGTGTTATAAATCAGTAATAAAATAAATGAGAAGTTGATTAAATGCATTCAAATGTAATTTAAAATTCGTGAAAATACTGTGTCCTTGTATTAACCCGCTTAATCCGAATTTTCGCTAATCCGAACAAACTATGGCCGCAATTAGTTCGGATTAACTAAGTTCTAGTGTAGTTGTAATATTAAAAATGAATAAGGTTATTATTTATTGATGAGAAAAAGGTGGTATAGTCCTTTTTATTTCACACAAAAAATCCTTCACACCATTTAGTGTGAATCCTTCCCAATACTTTCTTCTGGATCGTTTCGTAAAATAGTAAATACAATTTACGTAAAATGTGATCGTCCCCAAATAGGATTTTCCCAACGACTGTAACACGAGCGAGTCGAACCGGAAATAAACCTCTTCCAATTGAAATTGAAGGTCTTGTAAAGATTTTTTATTTAAAAAAAATGTTTGAGAGAGAGAACCAAAAAATCTTTCAATGCTTTCTGTTATACTTTCAACAACTACTGTATGTTTTCATTTCGTTGGAAAGCTGTGGCATGTAAACGAGTACTTTTATGTTATTAATTTTTTATTATTTCATGCGTTTGAGTTATGCGTATTTGAACTACGTTATTAAGGTAGGGATGAGGAAAGTTGAATTCATAGGGAATTTACTCTCATTTACGTGAAGAAAGACGGGGAAACCACGAATGAAATAACACCTTAAGTATAACCGACCAGGGGATAAACCTTGACCATCCTGTTACCAAAAAGCCAGATTAGATGAGTCTGACATTTAATTAGCAGGAATCTCTAATAGATACTTGGGAAAATTAAAATTATAATTTGTATCAGTTCAGTTGTACAAGCTTCTAATAAGCTTTCGGAATAAATTTGAAAAATGTGCCCATACCCGGGATTCGAACCTTGAAATTTTAGCTTGGATTACCATTTGAATACCACCTTAGATATATAGGATAGTTTCCATTTATAAAATGATTATATAGCTCAGTCAATAGTTCGTGGTTATCTGCGAATCACTCCCACTTTTCCACAAATTAAATAAAATATCTTAGACAACACCGGGATTTGAACTAAAATTTCGCAAACGCAATTGTTTCACAAATGAAATCTATTTTTATTTTGCACCACCATTTGGGCTATACACATATAAACTAATTACACTAATGGATTAGGGATTAGGAATGCTGAATTTAGAGGAAGTGTACCTGCATTTGCGTGGACAGAGAGTGGAAAACCATTTAGGAAAAACTCCCTCAGTACACCCGACCGGGGTCTAACCACGATCTCCCCGCTATCGGCAGTCTAGTCTACTGCGAGAGTAGCGCCTTAGATCATGCGTCCACAGAAGCGGATTAGTTTTATTAATCTCTATTTTATACGTTATGGTTCTTATAACTTGGACTATGATTTTAATCTGGTTAAATATTTATGATGAAGAAGCTCATTCGAAAGCGTTAAAGAAGTCCATAAAATAAGTGTCAGATATTTCATAAAAACAGGCTATAAAAGCTTACATAAAAAATGGATAAGAGCCTCAACTTGTTTTGCTTCATTTCCTACTACCCGTTTGGACTGTCAGCATATTTAAATTAATGGGCAGGAAAAAAAAAGTAAAATGTGATAGAAATATGCATGCATTTTCAAGGTAAAGTGTGAAAAATCGTTTAGGATGGATATCTCAGTAAATCCAACCTGCATTCGAGCCCTGACCTCTTCGTCACTGGCAAATCAAACAAGACGAGACTGACGGCCAAGTCCACGCTGCCACCGGTGCAGGTCCTAGTCTATTATTCAGGACATTATGTGCCTGCTGAGATATTTTACTCTCTCTTAACTTCCGGGAGACCACAACATTAATCAGCTTGCTTGTAAAAGTTTAGGGACGCACTTATTTAAGAGAGAAACAGGAAATTTGATACAATTCTGTGGCAAATACAATTAGTTCTTTAAAAAAATCTTACAAGTTTAGCACAGTGTAAATTTGTATTCTGAATTTAGCTACCATATTTGCCATAGCGTTATTTTACAATCTAATCGGAACAAGTTGTAAGTCAATATATATTAGTTCATAAAACACTCAACATAAAAACAGACGAGTCGCACTCGAGTAAATAATTGAAAAATTCGTATTTCTTGCTTGTCCAAATTACATGGTTCGTTGTAAAACTCAACATAACTTCAGACGTTTTGTGATTTCTTTGCAAATCTAAAGATCAATTCCTTTTTTAAAAGATCTCCAACACACTAGAAATACATAGTTCCCGATACCATTTAAAAGAGTATATATATACATTCATCGATTAGCGTAATATTATTGTATAGATTGCGGCTTAGCTATTGATAAGTTGTAAACCTTTATATAGTTCTCGAATTAAAATTAGATAAACTGCAATTGAAATAATTTCTCTTTACGCAAAGTTTATCTTAACCTTTGAATATTTTTGAAATTTGAAAACTTTAAACATATCCTCAGTATGTGTTTTAGGAAAAAATAAAGATAGAATTGGTTGAGTAGAACTCTGTAAATCACTGCCGAAATAAATCGCTTCGTGATTTAATTATAATAGATATTGGTAATTACAACACTAATTATAGGAAGATAGGTATAAAATAATATTTAATTGCAAGTACCGAAGGAACATTGGACATTGGCGCCAGTTTCATCTTAGCAGTATTATTAATTCATTTGTATCACAAACTGATACGTGATGGTTATGCACATAAGTAATCCTGATAGTTGAATCAAACTCAATTAAGTGAAAAATGACAACCTGGATACGAAAATCGAGCCTGGCACCTTTATATTAGTGCATCATTGCTATATCACTGAGCCATCCTGGTTCATCTCATATCTTAGACCATCTTTCACTTTTTGTTTATTGAGTCCTAGGGCCAGTTTCATTGTCAGATTGAGTACGTCTCAAGTGCGGTGCTATACTAAATACAAGATGACTCCTACCTAGATATGAAACTGGCCCATTCCATCTGATCTAGGTAGGAGTCATCTTGTATTTAGTATATCACCGCACTTGAGACGCACTCACTCAGTCTGACTATGAAACTGGCTGTAAGTGTGGTGATTTGTAAAAGTTTCGGCCACTAATAGCTATCTAAGTCACATAACACGGTGTAATGAGTCTTCCGTGTCCATGTTGTAATTTTTCACTTGTCGAATCGTCTAATTGGGCTTTCTGGTAACAGGGGAGATCGGGAATATAATCCCGGATGGGTATGGGACTGCTTAGTCATTTTTTTTTATAAACGCTTCCCCGACCACCACGTATATTCGGGTAGGTTTCTTCGAAATTCAACCTTCCTCACTCTTATTTCATATGTGTAAATATGTTGATAACCATGAAGGACTAATAAGACGTGAAATAACGGAAACATATATTTACACCCTTCATCAGAAATACTTGATTTTCAGAGTCATTTTGATTGGAAACTAATTTGAGATTGATCTTAAAAAGTGACAACACCCATTATAACTGTAATATACGGTCTATAAAGTGACGTCTTTAATATACAATGTTACCGAAATATAATGAAACTTGAATGAAACTTGGTTCTTGTTATTTTGTTTAAATTAAAACGTTGTGTTTGATTTTATAGTAGGCCTACTTTTCTGTTAGTTAACACTATTCTTAACACTTCTAAAATAGGATTATGGTAGTACTATCGGTTTAGAAAATACAAATATATAACATTCTATTATATTATTAGCATTAATTTTATTTTATTGTTATTGGTAGGTAATCTATATCAAAGGCATTATCTACAGATCACATGACCCGACATATGGATGTATGAAAGTGGGTTTAATAATACTTATTACCATAATCCTACTTTATATGTGCTTAGAACAGTGTTAACTAATAAAAAAATTCTATAAAAAGCAAAAACATTTTAATCTAAGCAAAATAATGGAAAAGTATTTTTTTATTAATTTCTTTCATAAACACATATGTCATCAGCACAGTACATGGAACCCCTTTACAGACTATTTATTAGCAGTATTAGTAGTTGGGGGGAAAGCGATTGCCTGTATATTTACTATTGTTAATTCCATTAATTAAACTACTTAAACTTAATCTATGGAGATAGGAACTTGAAAATTAATTGCCACACTTACAAAATTACTCCACCTATCCCCATATTGAGCTAGTTTTATCCAGTCTACTTCATTACACCCCAACTCTCTCACATCCATTCTAATGTTATCCTCCCATCTGCGTCTAAGTCTTCCCAATGTTCTCTGGCAGTCAATAGCTCGATTGTTGTTCTAGTTTCTCACATTCACGCAACATGTCCTGCCCACCGTAGTCTGCGAGATTGGATTACCCTGGTGATAAATACAAGGTATGTAACTCACCATTACGTAACTTCCCTGTCCACCATTATCTTCATTCCTTTTTAGGAACAAATATTTGCCTAAGTACTTGGTTTACGAATACCCTAAATTTGTTCTCGTAATGTAAGGTAATAGATCACGTTTCACACCCATAGAGAAAAACAGATTAAATTAATGTTTTGTATATTCAGAATTTTACATTTCTTGACAACAGGTGATATCTAAACAATTTGTGGACCAAGTAAAATTATGCATTTATTGACTTTATTATTTTCCTAACTTCCACTATAATAACGTTATTGTTATATAAAATTCTTCTTAAATATTTGAATTCTTTAACCCTACAAAATTATATGTTGCTCACATTAATCTCTAAATTATCGTCCTCAATAAATTATTATTAGTCTAATCATACACTTAATGTTCTAAGCATTCACTTTTAAAACTATCTTCCTGTTGCCTTCTAATACAATTTCAGCATTTAATTTAATATTAAATTACGTCACTAGACTCATAAAGCTCAATTATTAGTTCCTTATTAACTATTAAATTTATTTATATATAATTAAAAATTCTAAATTAATGCAAATATAAAGATAACACATCCGGATTATTCTCTTATTTACACTAGTGAGGTAGCGGAGAGAAGGTATGAAACACCTTAGGGAATAACCCGCTTTGGTGGCTGTATGGTATTAGGCGCTACTCTTGAAATACACTCGACTATCGATCACGGGGAGATCGAGGCTCTGTCCCGGTCAGGTGAACTGAGAATGGTTTTTCCTAAATGTTTCCCCACTTTATATCCACAAAAATGCGGGTACAGTTCCTCTAAATTCAACCTTACTCACCCCTAGCACATTAGCGTATAACCCAAATGAGTAATAAGACGTGGTTATAAAAAAACTTAGGGAACACCTTCTCAGTACGCCCAGTCGGGAATTAAACCCCGATTTTTTACCATTACCAGCAAACCAGACAATACTATATTGACGCCTTTGGTTCAGTGAACCATTACAAGTGTAAATGTATTGTTTCTGAAAAACATAAAAGCAAATTGTTGAAATTTTAAAGGGGAGAACATTTTGTCCGAGAGTAGGAATACCAATAAGCTAGCAAAGTTAGTTGTTTGGGACTGTGCATCAGGGAGAGAGAGAGAAAACGGGTATAATGATTCCTTAATTTATTCCTGCACCACGGATCAGTCTCAATATTGGACGAACTCAAGCCTAAATCACCCAGGTTCGATTCCAGGTGGGGTTGAATAATATATTTATTATTGTATTTGTACAAGGGCTCGTCCTTTTCCAAATTAATGAATTTATAGGCACTAGGTCAGGGTGTGTATCATTAGAGATACTCTTAGATTAAGTTAGTCTGTAAGTCATGTACTATATAATGTGTGTTTAGAAAGTCTCCACTAAATACATCAACTAATAATTCTCTTACTCTACACCAACAAATCCTAATGATTTGGTGAATATGTTCCTGCTTCGTTCTGTTGCACACCACTAACACTACACCAACAAATCCTAATGATTTGGTGAATATGTTCCTGATTCGTTCTGTTGCACACCACTAACACTACACCAACACATCCTAATGATTTGGTGAATATGTTCCTGATTCGTTCTGTTGCACACCACTAACACTACACCAACACATCCTAATGATTTGGTGAATATGTTCCTGATTCGTTCTGTTGCACACCACTAACACTACGGCTCAGCGTAGTTCAAAAGGAATGTGCTCCATTCTAACCAAATCCACTTTCAGCGATGTGTGTCAATAAAATGAATTCAACTTGGGAAATTTCTGTTACAACCCACATACAAGTTTATATTTTCTCAGAGAGAGAACTAGAACTTACATAGAGCTTATATAAATGTTGTCCCCGATTGATTCCTCTTTAGATCAAAAAACGTAAGATACGTTTGTTCCATGTAGTTGTCCGTTTGTCTCTATGGTGTGGACTAGTTGTCCAAAAAGTTTCACCCGATTTTAATAAGCATACATTAAAGCCCTCAAAAATCAATTCATCGTCTTTCTAAGGAACTCAAGATTTTTCAACAAAGTATTCCCAATTTATTAAGAAAAATTAAATTGAAGCCATACATCCTACGGCTTTTACATAACTTACATATTGGAGATGTTCAACGAAGCGTATAGTTTGCAGAACTTTACCTTGGTATGATTCGTGATGATTCCACCATGCAAGAAAAGTCATGGTGATCTGATGAAGCCTATTATAAACCGCATGCATGCCTCAACCTGCACAACTGTGTCTATTGGGCTTTTGAAAATCCCAACACAATTGTTGAAAAAGATGTAGGCCTTCCAGAGATGACTGACTGTCTGAAAAGCCATCTCCAGTCAATCATTGGTCAATCTTTCTTTGATGGGACAGTCAATTCAAACAGATATCTTTATATGTTGAAAACTTACTTTTATCATCGAGTGTGACATCATCGAGTGGCTTGATAAACGATTTACAGGTAGTTGGATAGGTCTTTGTGTGCGCATTGATTCAATGTAAAGTGAGTAGAAAGGTAGCGCCACTTGTAGGAATTTGATGTCATTGCTTACGTTACCCGTTACATAGCAGTTATATTACAATACGAAGACAGCTACACATATGTATTTATTTAAAATAAGAATAGTAATGACGTTATTTGATAATTTGTGTGGATTTCAAGCGTTTATTTACTATTTAAAGTAGGCTTATGTACTGAGTGATGTCATTTGCTCAATCAATCGGATATTTTTTCAATCTGATGCTACTTTCTATTCCCTTTACATTGCATTGAATGTACATTTCATTCACCAGACATGAACCCTACATTGTCGCTTTCGAGAACCCCAAAGGGTTGGAGTATATTAATTTCATTATGTCTGTTTCAGTAAATGTATAATCCAATGTATAGTGTAAAAATTAATAAAATATTACTTATGAAAGAAAGAAAGAACCCTACATACTTTTTCTCATGGGTGGTTAAAAAGACTTAAATGTACAGAGACATGTCAAGAAATGTTTAACAACTTCACCAAATGATTACAGAACAGTTTGTCA
This sequence comes from Timema genevievae, assembly GCA_902155825.1. Taxonomy (NCBI): domain Eukaryota; kingdom Metazoa; phylum Arthropoda; class Insecta; order Phasmatodea; family Timematidae; genus Timema; species Timema genevievae. The sequence goes on from CABFWO010000490.1 coordinate 37,706, forward strand.
CTATTGACACTGAGCTGTGTCAAGAATTGTGTTGCAGTTTAGAGGGACAATTACAAAAGTGCATTTATCATGAAGGAAAACCATTTGAACGCTTGGATTAAAATCATTAAATCATTAACTAAATTCCAACTTACTAAAATTATAAAGTTATTGTTTTTTACATTCCGATTGTACTAAAGTAATAAGAATATTTTTTATATAAAATTTGGGTTAATAGTAGTTTGGCTTTTACTTTAACAACTGGTTACTAATTTTTACCAAAATCGGGTGAAACTTTCTGAACACCTGTATGTACAGGTCGTAAATTGCAATAAATTGAGCCCAATCCGTTTGTATTAGCTTCGTTTATTATCAGAACAGAACCCTATTGAAATTAATACCAAAGTAAGACTTTTCTTCGAAAATTTAAATCTATAAAAAAATGACAAAAGCAACAAAAGGGAAGTTTTGTCAAGTATTTACAGATATTCAGTCCACATTTTTAAAATGTCAGGATGTATCACATGAGAGTGTACAATCATGGCCCATATACAGTACTCTACAGTAGCATCGTGAAAGCTTGTTTTAGGTAAAAAAAAAGAAGAGAATAAGTAAGCCGACTTATTAATAAAAAATGAAATAGTTACAAACATACCACCTAAGGGACAACGTTAGAAATAATGAAGTTGGCGAAGAAGTGGAACGCATTTTCCCTTGAAAGTTTTCGCGGTCTCCGGTGACCGCAGGTCGGTATTTTTGGGGTAATGGGATTAGGGGTGGGGTGAGGTCAGGACTCCCCGGGGGTGATACGAGACCGCAACACTCGCTTGGGGGCCCATTCTCCCTTCTCTACCTCAGTGGTGCAGTATACTGAGTGTGTTCATAGAGAGAATACGAAATAAGGCTACAAGATGGAGGTAGGACCACTGGTAAGCCCTGCTGGCTATCCACCTTCCCTCCATTACACAACTCCAGCTGGGATTCGAACCTTATACACTCTCAGAAGAAGATGGGCGAAGGTGGTGGTGACACATAGATGAATTCTCTTGATTAAGACACTTCCAATTATTGTATACACACACACTCGGCCTTATAGGTAAGTTCTCTATGTTTATTTTAGTGCTATTTCAGACTTTTGATAATATAATTCTAATATATTTATTATTGCCCGGTAATTTAGATCATTCGGTATTAATTACGTCTACTGAACTAAGCGCCCAGGTTTTGATTCATGGCATGACTGTAAATTTACCATAGACGAAATTGGAGCCTCCCTATTCACGGTAGTGAATTAACAACGAAGGGACAAGGTGTTGTGTCAGTTACATAATTAAGTTAGTTTGTAAATCGTGTATTGATATAATCAGTCGGTTCAAACAGTACACGTTACACACCCCAAATTAAAACATAATAGATTAATTTAAAACCAAATCAGATTTTTTTCTTTAGTTTACATTGTTTCATTTGAACCGCAATGAGGGAATGTGGAAAAAAGGCGTAAGGCTCGTTCATTATAGTTTGCCGCCAAATAGGAGGTCAGATTTCAAATCCTGTACAGGCGTAATATTGATGGTGGTTTTCTTTAAATGTCTTCCCAATCTCCCTCGCAAATGAGGGCACATTTAATATAAATTATTTACTACTCAACCTTACTTCGATTTATATTTAAAATGTAAATGACCTTGCTGGTTAGTAAGATTGTGGGTGAGAAATAAAACCTCTCCTCATCTCCTCCCAATCCCACAATAATCTAAAAGGTTAAGGCTTGTCGAATATTACTGTCAACCTTCATGTCTAGCTCTCAAATCAAATAATAAATATCTCCACACCTCGAACCCACATCTTATAGCAAGGTATGGGCCCTTCGAATATCTAAATTATAGAATTCCTAGAATCTTTCAGAATCCTTAAAATTAAAAAAAAAAACTTTTAACACAACATAATATAGGATAAACCTAACAGGTATCAATACTAATAAAATAATTGGCCATTTAATGTGAAAAATGTCAGAATTTAAGGGAAAATAGTTCATCATATCAATGTGAAATCGTTAAACATTTTGCTTATCATATTTTCTAAGATTTGGATTCAGAATTCGTAAGTAAAATCAAGATTAAAATTGTCTGCTTCACTGACCGAATGGTATAAGGCGTAACTCTCGTGTCTACTTGCCTACTGATAATGGGGAAGTCGGGGTTCTTTTATAAATGGCTTCCCACTCTTCTTCCACGCAAATGCGGGCTAACTCTAAAGTGGTTCCTTCCTCATACTAATCCCATTAGAGTAATTAGTACGTACAAATGCATATAGCCTGAAGAGTTCATGATAAAAAAAAAAGAAAAATAATATTAGGATTCAATAAAAAAGTGGATTTGATCTCTCTCCATATATACTCACCCAAACCCTTTTTTTTATCGTGTCTTCCCATCCTTCCGGTATATCGGCTTTTATTACCTAATCGAGTAGGATTGGAGAAGTTAGAATCTAGAGGAAACTTACACGCATTTGCATGAGGTAAAATAGGGACCCATTTAGGTTAAAGCACCCTCAGTTCACCCACCCGGGATTTGAACCTCAACCTCTCCTGTCACAGGCGAACCAGACTAGATGAATCTAACATCTATGCCGAGTGCCAGCCGACATGGGAAACAACCCTAAGGATATTGATACTTGACAACTGTCATAATCTCACCTCGCACGGTGACGTAATTAAGTGATTTCGGGTGTTTGAGAAGCAAGAAAGTATGGGGGAGGGAGGGGAGGGGTGAAGGGGGAGTGTCACGTGGTGGCGTGGGAATCTCTTCAAGACCCAGGTCCCCACGACACCGCAACTACTTTGCGACAAACCACGCCCCTCCTTCTCCCCTCACCAACCATTACATTAAAATAAATAATTCAAGCGTTCTGTGAAACTTAGCATTCAACTTCAAGTTCATTCCCCAGGCGAGGTGGCTGCCTCGTGCGTGGGTGTCTCATTTTTAGTGGCTTGACACTTTAGCTCAGTTGGTAGCGTTTATGCTTACTGAGTTAGATGTCCTGGGTTCGATTCCCGTAATGGCTGGTGAAATGTGGGATTCTCCAATTCAAAGTGATGAATTAACGGTTGGAGGCTGGGTGTTGTGTCTGTTTTAGATTAAAGTTAATTTATAAGTCATTAGGTGATATAATCAATTAGTTCAGAAAGTACACGTTAAATACTTGAAATAAATAAATAACCCACTTCTGTAACCGCATGGTCTAAGGCGCTACTCTCGCAATAGACTAGACTGTCAATGATGGGGAGAATGGGGCTTGAATCCCTATCTGATTTACTGAGGGGGGTTTATACTAAATGGTTTTCCACTCTCCCTCTATACAAATACGGTTACACTTCCTCTAAATCTAACCTTCCTCGTACCTAATACATTAGTGTAATTAAGTACATGGGCGTATTAATAATCAGTACTAAGCAGTATTTAAAGCACACCACATACACAGTAAGAACCCGATAGGAAAGAACCTTTTTAGATTATCAGTCAATATTGATAACATTTTGCTACATTTTAATAATTTTATTTAAAGTGTTACTTTTCTTCCAAAAGTGACAGCTGCAAATCACATGAGTTGACGTGTAAATTTGTGAAAAAAGTTTTAGTAACTTTTAAGCCTGTCAGAAAAGGTTCTTCTCACTGTGTTCTTAATATATATCTATGAAAACAGAATTCAAAACTGACTGCGTCGAAACAGTTTTGAGTATTTTGACATAAATAATTCAGAGTTTAGAACACATTTTGCTCTAGTAAGAAGAGATAATATTTTATGAATATAATGAAAATCAAATAAAGTTATGTTCATAAGCCTATTTAATTTTAATTTCTTAGCCAGCATTAGGTAGCTAAGATATTAAAATACAATTATGAGGTTTGATATACCATTTATAAAGTAAGGTTAATTTAGTAAATTGAACATGATAAAGTGACAAGTAATAATATACAATAACTGACAAAATATGTTAATAAAACTGATTTTGATATAAGTTTTAAGTTAAGAGTTGAAAACCATGGTTGGGCTTGAATTATAATTAAAAGTTGAAGAGTAAAATTATGTTATTTATGTTTGATTAACTTCACTTAATAAATAATATTAAACATATCATCGCATATTAATAACTTGACTACCTAATACGGAGCAAGAAAATGCATTGCAATAGGCTGATAAACATATGTTTTATTTCATATTTATTATACTATTATAAAAAAATTAGATACAGACATAAATAGAGACAGACAGACATACAGATATACAGATGTGCAGATATACATACAGACATACATACATACATACATACATACATACATACATACATACATACATACATACATACATACATACAGACAGAGAGACATACATACAGACAGAGAGACATACATACATACATACATACATACATACATACATACATACATACCATACATACCATACATACCATACCATACCATACCATACCATACCATACCATACCATACCATAACATAACATAACATAACATAACATAACATAACATAACATAACATACGTATATACATAATCACAACGTTCCCTGATGGGGTAGGCAAGATTCTGTGCATATAGCTAAAAAAAACTCCGTGCTTGATCCATCCTCACTATCTCCACACTTCCCTCCCTCTCTTTGCATACTCCCTTCGCTTCAACAACATCCATACACTGAGTCATGCATGCTCTTTTATTCTTAAAACTCTAAATGTTTCTCTTTTTCGCTCATTCGTCTACCTCATTTAGCAACGTCTTGCATGGCCTACTCTTTCCTTTTGATCCATACACTCTACCTTCATATATTTGCTTCGTCACTCACTCCACACTCGTCCTCTTAACATGCCCTAATCAACAACATAATACACTTATTTTACACTGAGCAATTGGATTCCCTTTCAAACCACACTCCTTCAGAACCAATTCTAGAGTGACTTCTTCCATACGTGATTTTCCAAATACATTTCTTAGATATCTCATTCCAACCACATTCAACTTGCTCTTGTGTTTCTCCCGACAAACCCACGCATCACATATCAGTCAGTGTATGTCTTACAAAATAAGTTAATTCTAGAACAGACACAACACTCAGTCCCCGGTATTCGACTTATCACTGGGAAAGGGGAAGCCCCAATTTCACCAATTATAAGTTTTCGTCCATGCCGGGAATTGAACTTGGGGTGCTCAGTTATGCAAGCAAACGCGCTACCAGCTGAACTTGGGTATTTTACTATAGTTATTTTGAAAGTTCTAAACTTCCACAATGTATATCTTAGGCCATAGTTTCTTTTCAAGCCTTGGTTTTATTGCGTCTTATCGAGTTTTACAATAAGCTTTTATTATTTTACTCTCCTTAATGAGCATGTTGTTGTTTACAAACTTGGTGGGAGATTCTCGCTTAACTCGGTGTTGATTAGTGAGTGGTTCAATGAAGAACTTGCAGATTGTCGGCCCCGTGTCTTGCTCTAGACAGTTTCCCTTCCAACTTCTGAATGAGCTACCGTGTTCTTGCTACTACTATTACTACTACTTCTTGTCTGTGAACTGATTAAGTGTCTCGAAAGCCTCGCGGTTTTCAAACTTTAACATTACCTCCATCGTTATAAGTAAGGTTGGAGACTTAGAGTTCTTAAAGATATTTGAAATGTATGGGTCTGAAATATTTCTCCGAATCGAAAATAGAATGATTTATTTTCAATCTTTTGAGTTTTATCTTTTTATTTATAATATAAAGAAAGTATACCTATTGTAATCATAAAACTATTCAAACTTTAGTTTATGATGGACCTTGGCATTTTTTGCGCCTCTGAATTAAAAAAAAAGAAGTGCATTTCATAATTTTGTATACCCTAATTTTAGTTGTAAGAACAGTAGAGAAAATTCAAACATATTGGTTTGCGGCCAGTAATGAAAACATTTAACTTTATTATCTGTGTTATTCTATAGATATTTATAATATATATCAAAAGTGACAGCTACAGATCACATAACTTGATATATTAATATATTAAAATTGTTTTAGTAGCTAACTTCTACTGTTCTTCCTACGATAGTCATACCATGCCTGGATCTTCATCCGAAAAAGTTACATTTATTTCGTTTTAACTTAATATTTAGATGGCCATACCTCCAAGATAAATCTTAATTTTTCTAGCACTGCATCTTACTATTCATTTGGGCTGTACACTAATGTACTGATTAATCTAGTGTGTTAGTGATGAGGACGGTTGAATTTAGAGGAAGTAAGCCCACATTTGCTGGGAGAGGGAGTGGAAAAACATTTAGGAAAACCCACCCTCAGTACACCCAACCGTGATAGAACCCCAATCTCCCCATCATAGGCAGTCTAGTTTATTGTGAATGTCACGCCTTAGATTGTTCAATCATCGAAGCTGGTAAATCATGATTTTAATCTTAATTCTAGCTTTAAAACTAGGCTTAGTTTACATATGATTGATTTTTGATTATTTTTTTAATGATCAAAAAAAATCGAAATAAATACCCTTGGAGGGTTGTATACAATAACACTGTATACTGGTTTTTCAAAGAAAACTCCATTTAAGAGTAATTTACTGATGAACTAATTTTGAAAATACCTGCTTCGGTGTTCACGTGTTCTAACGCGCTACTCTCATATTAGACTAGACTTCCGAAGATGGGGAGATCAGGGTTCGATCTCGGTCGGGTGCACTGAGGGTGATTTTCACTAAAATGGTTTTCCACTTTACCTTCACGCAAATGCGGGTTCACGTTCTCTAAATTAAACATTCCTTATTCCTGACACATTAGTATAATTAGTACATAAGCGTATATCCCGAACAGGTAGTAAAACGCGGTGCTAAAAATAATTGTATTTTAAAATTTTGTTACAAACGATAATATACTATATATAGGTACTGGAAACTAGGTTCGATTGGGTCTGTACCAATTATATTATAGAGCTACTAAAATGCGTATAAGTGGTTTGACCTAACATATTTAAAGGACGAACCGAGTAATCAGATAATAGATACCACTTACCACCATTTACCTCTTAACTGAATATGAATTTACATTCACAAAAAATATTATTTAGCTACAATTTATATTTTATATAGTAACAAAATAATTAGTGTGATCCAAATCAGAATTGAAAAAGGGTGGGGGCTGGAAATCCACTTTTGTAAAAACTGATCTTTCATATTCATCATGGTTTCAAACATTCGGATTTCAGAATCTATATTCGGAATTAGTATTTAGAATAAAAATTCAGGCTTTTTATTCGGAATTTTTATTTAGAATGTAGATTCAGATTTTATTTTGGGGATTTGTTTTTAGAATGAAGATTAAGGTTGTAAAATAACTGACACTTGAGCGAAAAAACTCAACTATTTCTGGCCCGGGTCACTATTAATTTTGCCATATGAAAAGGGGCTACGAATAAAAAAGGTTTAAGAGCCTGTGATGTAAATAGTAGATCTATAGATTATATATACTTTTTATTTTGAAGAACATTTGAGGAAAAAAAGTATACATTTTTATTGGAGCTTTTTTTTTAATATGTAGTATTTGGTATACACTTTTTGAAACAACTAATTAAATAGACTCATTGTTTGCAAACAAACTTCAATCTAGAACAAATACAACATCTAGCCTTTCCCCCTCCTCCCCCCCATTAATACGTAATTTTGAACTAGAAAGCTCCAATTTAAGTAATGATAACATTCGTCCATGCCAATAATCAAAAACCGGACTTTTAGCTTACCAGGCATGCACTCTAAGATGTTGGTTTTTAAATGCTTTATTACTTAGACCTTCAGGTTTGGTTTAGTGGTGTATGCTTCTGGTTCTTATCATAGAGGTTGGGATTTGACTCGGTTCTTGGCCTATCACGGATAACTAGAAATGGTTCCCCGACCCTTCCTTTTACTTCTTAACAACTTGACTTCACACTGAATTACTGTCGCAATTATTGAAAATTCATTCTCATCTTGTATTATTAGATATATTTGTTAGAATAAGCTGCGGATAGCTCGCGTGGACAGAAAGATGCGCAGCACTAAAAAGAGCTTCTAAAGATACATGTGTAGGGGACTTAAAGCCACGGGACGAAGTGGAATTTGGTAATGAAGATGCGGGCTGTCTACGTACACCTCTTTAACATCACACACTTTTTTTGTATTCGTTTCAAACTTCCAAACTAGCTTGTTTTAAAACATGTTGTGTTAATAATGAATTCTATCTACACAAATTAACTTACTCTTTTGTTTTAACACAATTTTATCTGTCGTACTTAGAGCCTACAACAACAAAAATTGTTTTTTAGTTTGTATTTATTTTGTAAGCACCACATTTTAATATCCATTCAGGGTGTACGCTTATGTACTAATTACGTTAGTGGGTTAAAGGTGAGGAAGGTTGAATTTAGAATAAGTGTACCTGCATTAGCGTGGAGGAAGAGTGGGGAACCGTTCAGTAAAACCACCCTCAGAACACCCGACTGGGATCAAACCACGATCTCCCTGTCATTGGCAAGCTAGTCTATTGCCAGAGTAGGTCCTTAGACCATGAGACCACCAAAGCGGGTATTTTGGTTAATTAATCTCTTTTCTTTTTAAAAGAACTCATTTTTAATTCTCACGTTAGATATCTTGTTCTAGCTATCGGTGAGAGTATCTGAAGAAACAGGGTACCTATATCGGTGGTCACATAATCTATGGCGTTAGTCTCGTGATAAAATGGTTTGCTGGTGGTAGTGATGTCGTGGTATGTTGGGTGGGGAGAGGGGGGATTCCACTTATAGTTAATTTTCAGGTGATCATAAGAAGAAAGACCAAATGGATGGAACCTGGAAGACCACAAATGCAACTGATTGATGACCTCAAACAAGTAAAGAAGATTACGTTTCAAGCTCTAAAAATAGGAGCCGCTGATAGGACATGCTGGAGGACTCAATCGGACAAATAAATATATACCTTTCAAAATCCAGTACACTTAATAATATAATAGCCATTGGTTTCCTCTTAATTAACCAACTTTTGTTCTAGAATAAACATTGTTTTGAGATTTTCTCAAATATATTCATTGCTATATAAAATATACTACCATAGTTTTGATGATTTATGTGTTATACTTCAATATAAATAATAAATTAATGTTGGTTTTATAGCAATCAAATGGTTAAGGAATTTCCCTAATAACGTTCATTTTAAAACCAAAGTTTATTAATTAAGAGATAACCAGTAATTGCCTAGAAATAAAACTTTAGAGCTAATTCTAAATCGTGGTTGAACACTCTATAAAAAGAATCCAGAACTTCTGACCACTCGTGTGGATCTCCTGGTTGTTTGGAGAGGCAGCCAGCTTCTTGCCGTTTCTCTGCAGTCGCTTCAATTAAGCGCAGCAACGCACTTCAAAGAGAACACGCGGCAATTGTAGAGAGGAGCTTATTAGTGGAGTCCTTCCCGGAATAACTTAGAAACCACGAGAGTACAAAGAAGGAAGAGTCAAGGATCTGAGAGAACTCAAAGAAAATGATCCTTTTCAGGAGGTTTCCTACATGAAGATACTGAGAGACCTCACGTGCTAAGCATATGAGCTTAGTTTTCATACTTACTTTGATTAATTATTTATTTTAAACGTGTTTTGAAAACTGAAAACATAGATCCTCACAATATAATATTGTTTAAAAAGTATCGTTAAAATACATCAATTTTAGTCTTTGATATAATCATATAATACTACCGAAATTAAATATTTTATTATTAGACACGATTCCCGGTGTGTTTTCTAAATTAAATTGTTTTGTTTATATTCAATAGTATTATGTTTATATGTAACCCTATTTAAAACACTTACAAGTAGTAAAATATCGTTATTTTATTTTAAATAACAAGCGAATTAATAAATATAAAAAACGGTATGTTGGCGCTTACACGGCTTGTTAAAGGCTCCGCCTACTTGAAGATAAATATCCTCTCACTCTCGGTATTTCTCATGAGAATGACAGGTCTGAAACTTCAAAACTTACTAAACAAACAATCCTCAATTAATTTAGAATTCTCTGTTGTAACCCTATTAAAAATGACCATTTGTTTGAGGAAGGATACATGATTTTAACCATTTGTTTTTACCTCAAGGCTATGGCAGTCCTTATGAAACTTTGTTGAACATGATAATTTTGATGTTTTTTTTAAACTATTAAATTTAAAATACAAGTTTTTCAAACCTATAGGAATATTGTGATACATTTTGCCTCCAACTATATTTTAAATAATAAACCACTTAAAATAATAGCGCCGGCATTCCTAACGTTCGCATACAATGATTTTATTTATGTGTCCTCTTGTTATCAAAGTTGCTTATAACATACTAATCCCTAAATAGCTTTGTCAGTGACAATTTGAAACAACATGAATAAACAAAGATTATAAAGATCTTAGGGGTTCTTTCATCATTTGGTAGTTAGGCTAATAAATAGATTATCAGAAACCCACATCGATGCGCACGTGGTTAAAGTCATCAGTCTCACCTTGTAAGGCTTGCTTGTGAAGGGGAGGCTGTAGTTCAAATCCAATCCCGGAATGCTGATGTATTTTTTCTTATAAGGTATCTTCTTACCCTTGACGAAAATGCGGGTACACATCCTCTATCGTTCTCTACCTTACTATCGTAAATATGCGTAATTCCTGGAAAGGTACAGTTCAATTTCAATAATAAGGACCATTAAGAAAATTAAAAAAAAATTATTCGACCCAAATTGATTACATTTTACTATTTTATAATAGCTATTTTTTATTATTGACAATAATAACGTATAATCTAGACTCCAATTTTCATGTAAATAGTACCATTCCTGCAGTAAAATCGTTAGGGGTGTCATTTTATTCAGTTTTATTTGTAGATTACGTATATGGCAACCCTGTAATCAAAATTGGTAGCTTTATTATCTTTTTTGTTTAAAAACTTTAAGAAAAGCGCATATTTTTCAGTTTTTATTTTGTGAATCTGCTGAACCCAATATTTTTTTAAAATATTACATTTATAAAATACATTCCATATTTTTTTATAGAGCAGTGGGTCTGAAATGGGGTCAACTCAGCCTTGTGAGGCCATTTGAGGACCTACTTGAATGAATAAATAGCGGCTAGGTCTAGAAAACTTAAATTAATAGTCAGAGGGTTCCTTGTGCTAACCACACATGATATCCTCTATCCGCAAATGTTGGTACTATCTTCGTCAATATGTGGCGGTTGCTCAATCAGTACAGCTCACTTGTGGGCTGGAGTAATGGAGTTAATTTTAAATTATTAGATATCAAATTAAACAAATTACTATCCAGACATTTTCAGTAATCTCCAAATCCAACAATCAGCCAATTTATAAAACTTTTCCAAACAAAATTAATCCACCATGTGACCATGGCAAAACTTCCCAAAATCAAAACTACCTACAAATAGATAGCATGACTATATTTATTCTTGCTACACCGCCCCCTCCTTAAGTCAATTTGTCCGTAACAGATACCACGGTTCTCCGGGCTCGTCCTCATCATCCTGAGAAATTTGAAACACTTAATGACAGCTTATATCTTCCTCCAAATTCGCATTCATTCATTTTAAAGTACCTGATCCGATGCTAACGCCGTACTATGCTCTTAATCCTGAAGCAGATGAACACTTTACTCGTTCACGACAAGCTCTTGACGCTAACACTACACTGTGGCCAGAAAAAGCAAGTCACAAATATCCGGGTGTCTTGTTTAACCTTAATGGTTAGCTGAAATGTAACTACGAGGGGACGCCCTGTGTGTATCTTTGATAGCCTCCACTTCAGGTTCCGTTGCTCACCATCGGTATTCCGATACCTTCTACTCCACAATTTACCACGTTATTCGAACCTTTTTGAACTCATGTCAACATACAGGTACAAGCACAAACCAAATCAAAATATAATTTCATGGTTAAAACAAAGTCATCATTGTGTTTATCGTCTCACACTACATCGACTTATTAATGCTCTATATTCTAGATGCTCATTATCTTGAGTAATTTATCAATTTAAAAAATAAGCCATTCACTTAATTTTTTTCAGCAAGCTTCTATATAGTACTCAGAGATAGTCCAGGACATCCTAACATAAACAATGGCATTATTCGATTTTCATCACTGATCACTCATTCAGCAGAAGTAACTTCACCTTGCTGCACCCTGCAGCTTCTCTGTATTTTGCGAAGTTTAGGTCATTTGTCACTTAGATATCGGTTCAGTGGTAACGTCAATCAAACAAAGCCAAATCCTATCGATCCTTCCAAACTCCGAACAAGGTCATTGTCCGGAACGTTCATAATGATGGTATTTGCCTGGCCATCAAAGTCGTCATCATCATCATCACCTTTGTCATCTTCAGAATCATCGTCAAAAGCAGTGACATCATTCCCATCAGCCTCATTCACAGCAGTGTCATCCATATCAGCTTCGATCACAGCAGCATCATTAGCGTTGTTTGGACAGCCTACCATAATGGCAGATCCTGTCTCACGCTTAACGCAAGCACATTAACTCTCTTGGCAACTCTCTGCATGTGAACATTCATATATAGACTCCAACAGGAGTCGAACAGGAGACTGAGTCCTTTCAGGTGATGGTTTTTAATCTTTCTCACAACAGTGTCAAACTCCATGTTTTGGTTACGGGTTTACATCCGGTTGTTTTAAACCCTACCACACTCTGTTTACTTTCTTCATTATCTAATAGTGATGGCATCTTTACTTTCTCGACATAGACATTCAATGAGCACCCTTTTTGTATAAAGTACACACTTGCTTTCATTGATGCTTTAGCTGATTTTACTTCTTCTTTAATGATTTCCATCTCATCTTTCAATGATACCACTTATTACGTAATCATGCTGTTAATGACTTCTTCAATTGATGAACTCTGTTGCGTCTGGGCTTGGATGAGAACTCCTAAGGCTGTAATATTCGTGGACATCTTTCTCGTTATCTCTAAATCTTATAAAACAAATTGTCGGTCTGGGTGTGTATTAGTCTGTCTGTTGCCTAAGACTTCTGGAATAGCTTAACTGATTGTGATTAAGTTTTTTTATTCTGTTAGCTATTTATCCAGGCAGGTCTAAGCATATATATCATCGCGCCTTTACTGGACAGAGATGAGTAGTAAACATGGAATATTTAAAATTCTGTGAATATCTGACCAATTAGAAGATTTTTGTTTTTGATCTTGATTTCAGTTGATTATAAAGGAGATAATATATTTATTTAAAATACAAAACGAAATTTTAGGAGAATTTTTAACTTTAAAACTAAAGAATAGTAATATAAATACAAATACTATGACTATAGTAACAGTTATAACACCCACGACTACAGTATTTAAAATGGTAATACCTCATGTATTTGTCAAAAAGTTAGCGTGTTTTTAACGAGCTAGAAATTACTATTTAAATATCACCATCTAAAAAAAGAAAGTTTTCGGTTTTTTTTCTTTTACTATGGTGGATAGGTATATAAGAGTAGGTATATTTAGTAGTACATTTATTATATTTAATTATTATTATTATTATTATTATTTGGTTTAGTACAGAAGGTTGGTTTTTGTGGTACATATTTTAATTTTATTACTTGGTTTTGTATATTACTGTAGGTAAGTTTTAGTTGTATGTACATTTTTAAGTTGATTATTGTTACTTGGTTTAGTATGGTAAATAGACGTCAATTTAAAGAGAATAAAGGGTAATGCCACTTGAAGGATTTTGATTATACCATTGTTTACGTCACTCAGTACACATCAGTTATATTTTAATATGAAGACATCCAATACATATTTTAAAAAATAAGTGGAGTAATTACGTTGGTTCGATATTGGTGTGGAATTTAAAGGTTTATTTACTATTTAAAGTTCTAAAATGTGACCTGATTTTAACAACTTGGTTTGTCTTCCTCATTGATTTGTGTAAATAACGCGCTGTCTTGTGTACTGAGTGATTTCACAAGCTCAACTAATCAGATGTCTTTCTCCATCTGGTGCTACATTTTATTCGCTTTATATTGGGATTAGTGGATCTTTATTACTTTAAATTGCCTTACTTTCGATATAAATTATTTTAGAGCGACTACACTCAACCAGACACTTCTATTACAAATCTTGAATAGAAACAAGCTTCTATTGAACAAAAAACAACTTACCATATACATTAAGGTATTATCAAGTATTAGATAGATCCAGTATGTAAAGTGTTCTTTTTATATTCACCGGTGAAAGGTACAGGAAAGACTTTTCTAATTAATTTATTGTTGGCTCTGCTTATGTCTGGGGGACGTATTGCCCTTGCAGTGACGTCAGAAGACATCGCCGCTACTTTGTTATAAGAGGGCAGAACAGCGCACGCGACTATTAAATTACCATTGAAATTTTCTAAGAACCCAGTCACTGGTTGCAACATATTGAAGCAAGGATACACATCAAAATTTCTCCAAAAATACTCACTTATCACCTGCTTTGGTGGCCGCGTGGTCTAAGGCGTAACTCTCACAGTAGATCAGACTGCCGTTTATGGGGAGGTCGAGGTTCGATTCTCGTTTGGGTGTACCGAGGGAGTCTGAGGGTGGTTTGCCAAATGGTTTGCCGAAATGGTTTGCCACGTTCCCTTCACGAAAATGTGGGTACACCTCCTATAAATATAACCTTCCATCAGCGTAATTAATACATATGCGTACAACGGTGCTAAGCATACAATCTCTTTTCGTATGGAATGAGAGCACGATGTTGCATAAGAGCTAAGTTATTTAAACTCTAGATAGAATTCTGAGAGATCTCATAAGAAACACTGTGCCCATGGGAGGGGCCACAAGATTGCTTTTAGGGGACTACCATCAAACTATACCGGTCATTCCGAGAGACACTAAAGCTGACAAGGACAATGCCTTCTTATAAAGATCCTACATATTCTCTGGAATTGAGAAACTTTCAAACAACATGCACACCCGCAAAGACAATAACTTAAACTTATTTGCTAATTACTGAAACTTGTGGCACTAGAGTACTCGCAGAGAACGGAGAATATGTGTGTTTGTATACCCCCCATATATACGTCGTTGTCAAGGATATTTCAGAATTGGAACATTTTATTTATACCAATATACTTATTTGCAAAATAAGCCTGTTTCTTAGTCCCAGTAGCGAGATATTATAGCTACAAAAAAATGAATCAGCCAATAAAATTAATGACTTGATCTTAGATCAGTTAAAAGCATTATCACCACACTTATTTGTCCATAAATACGGCAGTGGATCAGCAGGAAACTGTCCACAACTCTGTAAACATTTTGAGTTCCCCTAACCCATCCGGTTTATACATCGATACTTTTAAATTGATGAATATTTTGAACCGGAACAAAGGTCATGATAACAAGAATCCACATGATCCCATCTGCCCCTTCAGTGGGAATGCCTGTAATTTCCTATCAAGGTTTGCTTTGCAGTGACCATCAACACAGCTCAAGGAAAGAACCTTTAAAATGGTAAGCGTTGATACAAATATTCTCTGTATCTAATCTTAAAACAGAAACAACTTCCAGCAAGTCTAAACTGTATATTTTGAGTCTGCAGATACATATTTTATCTCAACTCCAAAATTTTCATCATAGAGAAAAGTTTTGTGATTTCTTCTTTAATCATGGAAATTAAAAACAATGGGAATGGTAACATTATTATTTGCATTAAAATGTTTTTATAACCCGACAGTAACGTGAATGAAGCCGTAGGAAAAATCTAGTGATGAATAAAACAACACACTAATGATATATTATGAACTTTTGATATTAATGTAACACAACCGGTTGGTTGTGGGTCATTCACACTTCACCGTGTAGACTGTAAGTTATGATAAGTATATTGGGGTGTGCCGTGTTAACTTTTTAAATGTTTGAAGGTCAGCCTCCTATACAGTGATCACTTGTTTGAAGCTACTGAAGAACTCAAGGAATATTTTTTCTGAAATAAAACTTTCATTAAATATCGAAATAAGTAATAACTATTTAGAAATTTTCAGTAACTTTCAAATCCAACAATCAATAAAATTCCCCAGCAAACTCACCCCAACAAAACCAATCAATTTTGTCATCATGTCAATACTTCTCAAATGCAAAACTACGAACAAAGAGATTGTACGACCATCTAAATTTTTGTTACAGTAGGTTTATACGGTCACAATATTTAATCTCAAGATATTTGACTTCATTGAAAGAAATTCTAATACTATTAGGGTGTCAGAAAGTTTTCACTCTACCTTGCCTTACCTGGAGACAGACCCACAGTGGGTTATTATGGCTTACACAAGCATATAACTGCTTCTGCGTTAAACTGGCCCAACTGACTAAACACTCCTCTATTCTTGACAGATATTGGCTTTTGGGTCCTAGATATAAGCCTCTTTTACCATCACACAGCTTATAACCCATACGGGTAGTAAAACGCGGTGCTAAAAAAAATACTCGCACACTGAAATTTGTTTCTCCTTCTTTGTGCTTTTAATTTATCAATACAAAATTACAAGGTTTGGAAAACTACTACCTCGAGTTAGCAGCATCTTAATAGTCTGAGGTACCGCCCCCGAATGAAAAATAAAATTATAGCTGAAATATATATATAACTTATTCGTTTGTTTGAATGTATTGTTATTAAGGATATTTCATTCCATACTCAACGTCGCTTTTCAAATATTTGTATTTCCATACATATACCAATCCTCATTTGGTTAGAAACACTCTGGTTCTAGTCGGTAAAGTAAGAGAAACGTGTTGGTGGTTTGTGGTATATAAAGGGAAGAGGGCTGTTACTCTCCTCTCCACCCCTCTAAAAAAGCAACTCTCCTGAACTACTCGGTATACATACGACACACGTACAGAGTATACCATACAAAGTTCAAGTACTTAGAAGGACTTCATCAAATATTCAGAACCGTACGTCCCTTGCCTCCAGAAACAAGGGAACGGCACAAGAAAAGGGTTGATAGGGGGTGAGGAGGGTCCGACCTTCTGTTTGGAGTACCCCTAGGCTCTCACAAGGGGTGCTGCCAGCCATTCACAAGCGAAGAAAAGCCACCGTTTCTCAAAGAGAGAGAGAGAGAGAGAGAGACGAGGTGTTTGGGCGAAAGGAAACCCTCTATTTAGCTCTCCTATAGGTAGAGGTTACCTCAGCGTCCGAAACCTAGTCTGCGCTTCGGTCGCAAATAGCTAATGCATCAGGTAATTGAGTATCCCCCTCCAACGCCTTTTCACCCTTTGTTGAAGTGGGTCCTTATGAAAAGGAGAAATAAAGGGAGATTGGGTGATTTATTCCAGAACTACTGTCGTGCTTTCGTAATACATGTACAGAAACCATTCTTTTTTTGTTTCTAACTTACAAGTGTTTAGAAGAGAAGTTTTGGATGGAGGATGCAAGGGAAACGTAATCCCAGCACTTAGTGAGACTACCATTTTGTTTGTCTTGTTTCTTGTAAAAGCTTCTGCCCATTTAGCTTTGATAATGCGCCTGAAATTGTTGGAAGGCATGGCTGGTTCAATTACCTTATTAGAATCAAGTCAAAGGTTTAAGTAGGCCTATGAATCTATGATAGAGGAACCATTCCTTCTAGCGACATATTTTATTGAATAGTAATTAAATTGGGGAGAAGTTAGCCAAAATTTTAACCAAAATATTTTACCAATGACGGGGAGGCTGAGTCTAAAAATCTAAAATGGCTGTGCTGGGGTGGTTTCATCCTAATTCGTTTCTCGCTTATGCTCCATACAAATACGGATACAATTTCTCTCATATTCTACCTTCCTCATCCTTCCTCCATTAGTCGAGTTACGTAGGGGTTGGGGGGGGGGGGTTCCCAACTCCAATCATTCAATCATTTCGAAATTAGAAAAATTACCAAGTAGCAAAGGAGAGTAAAAGTGNGGGGGGGGGGGGCAGGAGGCTCCCAGATAAAAAAAAATTGGGGTGATAATCAAATCTTGAACCGAGCCTTTAGCTAAATACATTTTTAAATTAATTTATTTATTTGTTCATACCGGATTTTTAAAGCTACAAGGCTTTTTCAGTGCATAAGGAAATAACTTGAATTATTATTTATTTCAGTTTACCTGCATCTGAGCTAAATATCCAATTGAGCAATTTATTTAGATTTACAGATATCGTTCAAAATCTGTATAATAGATTAAACAATTTAACTGACTTTATTACAGCAGTTTCCAACATTTTGCAGTTTAAGACAACATTTTTTTTCTCTGCAACCATCGCTACTCTTTGATAACTTAAAAGCGTTCAAATCATAGTTTTAAGTTTTTTCACTGTGTATTACTACCAGCCCGGACTATATACAGTTAACTACACAAGTCGGATAGGTAAAATTTAGAGTAAATGTACCCTTATTTGATTGGAGGGATATTAGGATAAACTATCCCTGGCCAGAATTAAAATCCTTGATTCACCTTCACCAACAAACCAAACCAAGATAGCGTGACATTAAACCAGTCATGTCAACTAATACTGGTTTTAGTTATTATAAATTACTTGTAATAATGATTATATGCGATTAATATGTAGTAAAAGAGAATCAACAAGCCCGGGGTTGGGGGATGATTTTATATTATGCTAGTAGCATTACAAGGCTGCCACAGTAAACCAAGTCAGCAAGAAGCTATCATAATGGAATAGATAAAAGGAACCTAAGCAGTAACTAGGTCGTTTTTAGCACTTTAACAACTTACATTTCTATTAGAACTACGCACCTTCCTATAATCATTAAAATCCTTGAAAAGGTAAATACAAAGCTAAAACCTCTATATTGTGACCCCACACAAAACACGCTGTGACCCAGAGGTTGGAAACCGCTGCTATATTAATACACACTTGGAAGCAATATTTAACTAGTAATCTCCCTGAGCTGTAGAACTATAGCTGTAGCTCATTACTTTATCAAAAAACTAGCAATTTGGCCATGTTTATTTAAAAACATTATCAACTGTAAAATAAAGCAAATAAAAAATTGAATTATTGATATTTCTACAGTATTTTTATACCTGTCTACCAATGTCCTGCTTCATAGCCTCATGGAAGTTGTCCTAAAATGTTAATACAGGTACGTGATAAACTATTCAAAACATATGGTAATTTAACGCGTGAGGGTGAAGAGGCTTCCCCAGACATTTTATTAAATAACTGATGGCAAATTCGAAATCAGCACTCTAAACAACATGGCTATACGAAATTTCATGCAAATCGAACACTAAATCACGAATTTAAAAATGTATCCCAAATTTGAAAATGCTAAAGGGTGAAAAAACATATTTTTTGTTTAATGTAGTCTACTTAATCAAATGAAAAATTATAAGAGTTGTAACAATGTAACACAGCCCTATTACTCCTCTTCCTTCATTGTTGCTTTGAGCATAATTAAATTGCTTTCATGAAAGCCTATTTTAATAAGCAATGAAAAAAGGTACATCAGTTCAATTCAAACTAGTATGGATACTTGCTAGAAAAATAAGTGTGTACTTCAGAAGTCAAACGTTAACACTAACCTCAATGTCCTCATTTCATCAGTCAGAGCTTTCGATAAGAAAACCATAAAATTTTGCGTAGCATTCACTGCATTTATGCCTTCAAAATCTAATAAAGCCATAATTAAGGCATTGGCTGTACAACAGATGATAATTTGAATCATAAAACTGCGACAGTCTAGCAGCCACGAAAGTCACAACTAAAAACACTAAACCATAAACAAGACATTGGCTGACAATGCTGACACTTCAAGCATTGCTGGCTGAGTGAAATTTTTCTACTGAGCCGCTCATGTTCCCTTATGATTCGTTTCCATACCGCATTCGGCATACAATGACTGGACGTTGTCTCTGTCTACTGACAACGGCGCTACTAGACTACTTGATAAATTAAGCTTTCTACAATTTACTACAGAAGGAACTTCCTTTCATTGTTTGATGATTTTTGAAGGTGGGGTTTTTTGTAGAGTAGGGATCAACAGTTGGGAAAGTTTAAATTTTTCTGTAAAAGTCTGTGGTTAAGGACCTTCTTAATATAAAGTAATGGGGTGCAGAATAAGCCTAGAATTACCCAACTTCAGATCTCAAATCTCACAAAATTTTCAACTTTCAAGATTTTAACCAACATTCGGGGGACACCACCCCAAACACCCCCACGGCACGAAACCGCTGCATATACTAAATTGGATCAACATTCAATCAGCACATAGCCTTATGTTTATCACTATGTAGCAAACACATAAGCTTGCTTTGCTTTCTTCATTTTCTCAAATGAAAGAAAGCAGATACAAAATAATTTTACAGTGGAACCTGGATAATTCGAACTTGAAGGAACCGGGAAAAAATTCGAACCATCCAAAAATTCGAATTAAATAAGTTTCTTGAAAGGAATTGAAAAGAAACACAATTAAGTTTGCAACTAAGCTCAAAAACTTTATTTAACGTATTTGAATATAATCTGTTCACAATTTATTTAAAAAGTCAAAGATTTTAATAAGTTTTCCTGATTTAAGTTTCTCAGTCATAGTGTATGATTCTAATTGATTTATTGACTAGAAAATTGAATCACTTACATTGTTGCAACTTTCAAAAAAATGCCTGAGTTTTTGGATATGGTCCATGGCTTCTGCCACACTCGGGATAGGCCTTTCCTGAACTACTGAAGAATTGTCCTCTTCATCACCAGATGACCCATCCTCAACCTGGATGTTATTTTTGAGAACTTTAGCAACAATGTCCGTATCAGTAACTTCACCACACACTGCCACATCTTTATCCACACCGACGAAGTCCACATATGACATAAAAGGATCAGGATTAACTTCCTTCCAGTTGTCAATAGCTGGCGCAGCTTCAGTAACAGTTTCTCAATCATTTTCTTTCTTGATAAAACCAGCTTTTTTAAAACAGTTCTTAATAGTCTAAACTTTCACTTGGTCCCACGCTTGCTTACACATTCTTGAGGCTTGAAGAACGTCAAGCGAAATTTTTTGAGTAAACAAATCTCCAGCAAGAATTTTTTCAACAAACAATCGTCTGTAGAAATGATTTAGGTTCTTAATTATTCTTCGGTCCATAGGTTGAATAACCGATGTCATATTTGGCGGGAAAAAAATAACCTTTACATTTTCCAAACGTGTTATTCTGTTATGAGCAGTGCAATTGTCAATGAATAAAAGGATTGTCCGATTTTGTTTGCCAAACTGTTTATCGATTTTTAAAAGCCATTTTTCAAACAGGTCACCTATCATCAATACTTTTCTATTTGACTCTTATTCAACTGGCTTTGATTTTACATTTTTGAAGCAACGTGGGTTAGCCAATTTTCCAATAATTAACAACGGTAGCTTTTCAGAACCATCCATATTTGCTCCAATTAACAGTGTTGTTCGATCTTTACTAAGCTTTCTCCCACTGCACCGTTCACCTTGAAATGCAAGAGTTTTGTCAGGAGTACACTTGTAAAAAAGTCCCATCTCATCAACGTTAAAAATATTTTTCAATTCTATGTCCTGGATCATTTCTTTCAAGTCTTCCTTCCAATTATCGGCTGAATGCACACCAACAGCACCACTTTCACCATATACAGCGTTGAAGGAAATTCCGTTTTGTTGTTTGAATACATCTAGCCACTTTGCACTAGCTTGAAGTCTGTTTTTCCTAATTCAGATTCAAAATGTTCAGCCTTTGCTCTAAGAAGAGGGCCGCTCACTGGGACATTCTTGTCTCGCGCTTGTTTGAACCCCTTCAGTACACAGTTGTCCACATATGTGTTTTCCGGTCCTCTTAATCTTTTCCTATCTTGTCCACTCTCATTTTCATTGCTCAAAATTTTTCGTTTCTTTTTAAAAAATGTTGAAAGTGTGTTAGGGGGAATTCCGAAAGCCTTTGCAATTTCTGATTTCTTTTTAAGTCCCTTATCCACTTCCTTTATCACCGCTACTTTTTCAGCCAATGTTAATGATGTATAGGACTGTGGCTTAGACAATAACATCACGATACACATAAACAATATTGTACAGTATGTACTAAATAAAACTAAAACTAAACTACAAAACAAAATAAACTCGTACGTCACAAGAATATCACTACGACCGAATCACTAAGAGCAGCTCACGTAGCCGCTAGAGAGGTTAGACCTTGAATAATGGAGTACCAGAACTGTATATGTAAACAAAGACGTATGGGTGAGCGGTGGAGGGGCGTGAAGAAGAGTAATAACCGCATTCCAACGTCACCTCCCCTGTTTCCAAAAAAATAACAACATGGTGCCACAACTAGAAGTAGGAAAACAACACTGCACAGTACATTACAACTTACGAAAAGTTCGAATTAACCAAAACAAAATTCAAATCATCCAGGATTTTTTAGCATTGTTTTAATAAAATATTCACGGAACCGGGCGAAAAATTCGAATTAAAGACGATTTCTAATTACGGAAGTTCAAATTATTCAGGTTCCACTGTATTTAAAAAGATTTTAAAAAGTTGGAAAAAAGAGCATCTAAGTAATTGTGGAAGTTTCCTAGTTGGTTCTTTAAATGTATAGATAGTTAACAAGTTAGATAAAAATTCTGCTTCACAGAATAAGTTGATCAAAGATACGTATATTTATTAAATATAGCTAAAGATTATCTTAAAATAATAATTTAAGTAGGTGAAAATAGTATAATTCTTACCACCATTCGGGTTATACGATTATATACTAATAGCGCTAATGGATTAGGAATTAGAAAGGTTGAATTTATAGGAATTATAGCTACCCACATTTGCGCGCAGAGAAAGAAAGTAGAAAACCATTTAGGAAAAACTACCCTTGGTACACCCGACTGGGATTGAACCATGATTCTCCGTCATCGGCATTCTAGTCTATTGCAAAAGTAGCGTCTTAGACCATGCGGACACCGGTATAAGTAATAGTTTAATGAATTTTAGTTTAGAGCGTGGCTTATGATCAGATTAATATTATAATACTATTGAATAAGATGGGTATATAAATAAATGAACATTCTATAGAAAAGTTAGTTTGATATTGAGATCCATTCCTTAAACTAGGCCAGAATAAAATAAGAACAAAAAAAAAAGTTGCTATTCTTTGAGTTGCCTTTCCCAAAGTCCTACCAATTTTGCCAGGAAAGGTATTTTCACATACATTCCAGGGTTCTTATTGATTTTTGGCTGCTGATTTCAGGGAATGCATCACAATAGAAATATTTCAAATAACACGGACTTACAATGGAAAAATTATTTGAAAAAGTTCATGCATTTTCATGGGTATTTAAGTGGAGATTTCAGGAAAAATATTTAAAAAAACATCTATCATGTACAATTTTTACACAAAATAAATATTGCATTTTTCTATCTACCCTGAGAGTTCTATTTATGTAGAACTCCAACAGTTCTCAAACGGTGAGAAATATCTGTATGGAATCCAAAATTCATAGTGATGACTGCTACTTTTGCTCTTCTAAGTACAAGAATACAATCTTAAAAAAATTAGGATTGAAATTTTCCACCCGAGCCTCCCATTCATGATCCGCCCTGTACATCACGACCCAGGAATACCAGTAGCTTTGTCACTAGATGCGTTAAAAAATACACTAGCTATTGATTATAAAAAGGATAACCGAGGGCTTAGTAAGGTTATTAAGAGTGCTTCATACAACCCAGAGACCCAGTTTTTTTTTTCACAAAGTGAATTGAATGATCTTCCTAAAGATTCTGCAGAAGTGTTAGGCTCTGGCCTAAATTAAAAATACTTATTAGCTCATGGCAGTTCATTCTCGTGGCATAGAAAAAAAAAAGTCATCTAATATTTTTCTCTATGTAATGTTGACTGTACTGATGTTATTGGGCTGATGCAACAGCTCAACACTGAGTATAACTTGGACAAGTGGATACTCTTTATTGACTTATCATAAATAAATTTCCAAGTGCTGTTGTTACACAATAGTATTTAGTATGCTTCATTCCATTTGGGCAGTCTTATGTTCCTTGAATAAAGTTATACAAATGTAGAACTAGTTCTCACTAAGTTCAAATACAAGATTAACGGATGGATGATATTTGATGATTTTAAAATACTAACTATGCACCTTGGCAGATTACCTCTGCTTTGTATATAAATGGGACAGTCGAACGAAGGGCCAGCACTTGATCAAAACACAATGACCAAGCAGTGCTGCGTTAATATCAGTAAACAAAAACTGTTATTGGGGAAAGTTTGGTTGATTCAAAAAAAGTTCTTCTTACCACCTATTCGAATCAAACTTGGACTTATGAAGCAGTTAGTAAAAGCTTTGTAAAAAGACGTGGAGGGTTAATGTATCTGTGTAAAAAGTTTCTGGGGTTGTTGGCATTTTTGTCGGACCAGACATCTGAAAAATACATAACATTGAGTTTGAAACCAAAATGCAAACGTTTGAAAGAGAGGTTTGGAGTTATTTTAAGGAAGTTGTAAAAAAAGTTATGAGGGAACTGTAAAGATCCCAAATACAAACCAATAGTATAAAACATGCTAGAAAAATACAAACATTAAATCGATCAATTAGCTAGAAGGTGCACTTTATGAATGCCCACATGGACTACTTTCCTGAAAACCTTGTAGCCGTTGATGAAAACTAAAGGAAAGACATGAAGAAAATGGAACTTCGAAATTATGGCAAACTACTATTGGATACTGCACAGAGATGACCCGCAAGAATATAGAAGAAAAGTACCAAACGAAGCTTTTAAGGCAAGAGAAAACTACAATAAAAGGATTTGTAAATATAAATAACATTTTAAAATTATTTTTGTTACTTTTTTTACATACATATATTTTTTAACGTTTTGTAACTAAATTAACTTTTCACCACATCCACTTTGTGAAAAAATCCTTACTTAGAGACTAATATTAGTTATTTTTGAAATCAACAAATCAAATACGTTTAAAATCAGCCAAAAATTTGCAAAATATTTCCAGTGACTCATATTTCGCAGGCCTATATAATTCTTAAGATCAGTGAAAATATAAAATAACAATATTTTGTCGCAAAGCTTGCTAACTTCACAGCAACTATATCTCCTTATAATTTTTTATCCTTTAGAAAGTGCAAATTTATTGAACAAATTAAAAAAAATCACTTATCTTGTTTTCTTATTTATTCTTTTCTTGATTTGTTTTTGCACGTGTATTTATCTATGAGTTAATTTTCTCCCTGGTCCTGCTCTCTATGTGTTTGTGTCTCTATTTGTTTATCCATTAATTAGCCATGGGAACTTGTTTCTACAAGCAGTGTCACTTCATCTGATAACGTAATTACAAATGGTGTTTCACAGACAAAATCCAACAAACGCAATGTAAATTTAGTAGCCACTCCTCTTTCTTCAACACCATCTAGATTCCTCCTACACCCACTCCCAGATACTTTTTTAAAACGAGATCTTGAAAATCACCAAAAACCGCGTGTGGGACTATCTTGCCAGTTATCTGACTTTGGTGGAGTATAGCATCTGTTGAAAGACTTAGGGCCAGTTTCATAGTCAGATTTAGTACGCCTAAAGTGCGAGTCGATACTAAATACAGTACGACACCTACCTAGACCAAAATGGAATGGGCCAGTTTCGCATATGAAACTGGCCCATTCCATTCATTTTCAGGTAGGTGACGTCTTGTATATAGTATAGCGCCGCACTCGAGGCGTACTAAATCTGACTATGAAACTGGCCCTTAGGCTCGAGCATATCATCTAAATAATAGTATAGCGTTAAATATGTGTGTACGATTGGGTCTGACCTCTTTTTTAACACTTCTAACTTTTAACTCCCAAAACACAAATTAAAGAGAAATCCTAGAGTGACATAATATTTGACACGCCCTGACCGATTTAAGCTTGATACATTATGTTATGAGTTGCAACATTATCATTTTGACACGTGTCTGTGAGTAAGCGGTTGGAATAATCTACCACATATGAAGGGGTCGGGGCAAAAATATGAAGACCCTCATTGATTTAGAAGGGATATTTTCACTGTTTAGACGTCTATAAAATCCTGAAATCTATCTATACAAGATAAGTAAAATATTCATGTATATTAGTTATCCTCAAGTTCTTGACTGACTATAAAAACTTGTAGTTCAAGTGGTAAGCAACCGGAAATCACTGCTAGCTTACTTTGTCGTTAAATGAGGATTATCATGTTTTTGCCCCGATCCCCTCATATTTTGGGGGATCTCCTGTTAGTTTCGGGGGACAACCTTAAAATAAGATATTTATAATTGATATATATTATATATATCTTTTTTTCTTTTTTAGCGCCGCGTTTTATTACCTATTCAGGTTTTACGCAGATACATAACTATGCTCGCCCTACTATACAATAAGTAAATATCTAGACGATAAGGCTGAGTATTAGTCGCAGAGTACTTAGAGTATTGGTTAAGTTAATTTATAAGTTGTGTGCTCAAATAATGTGTGTGAATAGTCTATCTTAGAAAATATATTGGAACTAAAATGTTCCAACTTCACTGTGCTCTTAAAAAAAAATCGCTTCCAATACTTTCCTCAAACTTTTCTCGCTTGTGATGTTGAATCGAAGCGTGAGAAACACGTGCCAGCTGCCGATGGTTCTGAAACAGCTAAACTTGTGCTGCGGCTACAATTGTGAGATAAAAAACTGTATAACAAAAAATGCTCTAATTTATATGGTACGAACGCAATCAATACAGCCCAAGATTTAGAGTTTACGATTTACTTCAATTTTTATAAATGAGAAATTCAATTCCTTGATCCCTCAACAACTATCGATTCTTAAGGGTATCGAGAGGATTGAGAATAGAGAAAAACCTCGATTCTTGATGCCTCAATTCCTAAAGATACGTGCAAATGATCGTAAATGCTTTACTAAGAGATTAATTAATATCTAATATTGAAGTACATTTGTAATGCATTTTTTTGTTAATTATTCCATATATTTGTATAGTAAAACTTATAAAAGCATTGATTGGATTTGAAAACCTAAAAATTGATGTTTTGCTTCAATAATTATGTAAACATATTTACCGTAGTAGCATAGTGTATTCAAGAAAATACACAAATAAATCTTCATATTAACAGATATCAACCTTGTGTTAAGAAATATATTATGATTGTTTGCAAATTTACTGTCACAAATTAAATAATAATAATAATAATAATAATAATAATAATAATAATAATAATAATAATAAAGGTAAAGTTTATTTCAAAATTTTAAAGCGAAAATTAAAATCATGACTGTAATTTGTAAAGGCAAACATGTTTTAAAAGTCTAAATAATATTTAATAGACGTTTACCGAAATTTCCAAAATAAAATAAAATCAAATTGGTAAAATAGGTTACCTATCACGGCAGCCATATTGGTTTCTATTAACATAAAACAATATGGCCGTTCCCACTTCATTTCAAGCCTATTCAAGTAAGAATCGAGGTAAAAGTTTAAGAATCTAAATCGAGAATCGGAATCGAAAAACTGGTGTCGTCCCATCTCTAAATTTATTCTAAGGATCAAATAGATTGAAAGATGACACCTTGTCACGGGAATCAAGCCCGGGACCTTTGAATTAGGACATAATGCTCTACCACTGAGCTATCCATGGATCTTCCCTTGGTCAGGGTAATTCTTCATTCATAGTTTAAGGCGTAGTCTGTAATGGACGTGTGGATATCATCAGCTACTAAAAGCTATCGCTGATATCCCAGCCACCAGCGTCTCAGTTGTGGCTTTATGCCGCCAATATTACAAATACATTGCACATTTCAAGCGAATCAACATGGAAAAGAGCAATGCTATACAATTAAGTATACACGTACATGAAAGGCGAAGCTTGAGGCATTAATTATTATAATTATGGACATTAAAACCAGAAATATTATCGAATGAATTCCAATAAAGCACTGACAACGATGTCAGTTATTTTCTCACATTCACGGATCAAATGCAGCCCTTAGTGATTGAATACCAAAGTTTCACTACGTTGGGGGAGCTCCAGTTCTGCTGTAAGCCAAATATTTTGATATTATAATCAAAGTAATCACGAATACGTCCATTCCCCTGAGACTCAACGATGTGACTTTTTTTTTTTTCCAGAAATATTTCCGAAAATGTTTCTGTAATTCAGGACATTAACATTTTTAGCTGTGGGGCATGATTAGAGTTCAGCACTCGTTCGACAATCCAACTCTTAGATAGTAAGGATAGTAAGGATCTTAGATAGTAACGAGATAGTAAGCCATGAGATGCTTCTAAAACTTAGAGACAAAAAAATAACACAATACGATAGAAGTGCTCTGCGTCTTAGTACCCGTCAAGGGATGGAAGAGTAAGGCTTAATTTATATGTACCCGAGCTGTCTTGAAGGAAGAATTGTAAACCATTTTGTAATAACTAGGGCTGTGGGGTTGGAGTCCACTCCAGATTCAAAATAAAAACTTATGTTTACCATATATTGTTATAATATTATAGTTTTATACTTTTTTTATTCTTTAGGATAAACATTTGTATTTTAGGTTGACAAATTTTTCAAATATATACATTCACAACGCCAAATAATCTCCTTAAGAAGTAATCTTTATTGGCGCATTTTATTGTAGTAAATTTGTTAGATTACATTAGCAATTTCAGAAGGAGTCGTAGTCGAAGGATTGGTGTACCGACTCCACAGTACTGGCAATAACAATAATCTCAATAAGCCCTGCCTGGATGCAATCCCTGACCTTTCCTGTCACTGGTGGAACAGACCGGATGAGAATGGCTCCTTTTACCTCGTGCCCACCAGTGCGGTGCAGTGCAGTGCATTGCAATGCAGTCACGTAAATAATAATGAGGTTTGGTGAATGTAAAGTGAGGGATCCCACGTTCGCCTGCCAGTGGCGTGTTTAGGGGAAAAGGAGGCAATGTTCCACATCCATGAATAATGCTCCACACCCACGATGATGACTTATTAAAAGCATTTGAATACAGTGGTGAGGTGTGTTATTATATCTTGTCCCTACTGGTAAAAGTTGAAATTAAGAGGATTTTGACTCGAATTCTTGATTATGATTGTGATCGTCGAAAAAAAATCTAACTCGAGATTTTGATGAACGTCGACGCTTCATGACCCCTTGAATTCGACAAAAGTTATTTTTGTAATGCCATATGTCTTTAAGTCTCTCTGTTACTGGGACTAGAGCCGAAACCATTCTATCGGTCAGATAAAAACTAAGGTTCCCCAGAGGTTTTGTTTGAAGAATTATCCATCCAACTCTAAAATTAAGGGTCTTTCACTAAAGGGTGAGAAAATAAGAATTCAATTTTCTCAAATTTGGCTTTAAATACTCGAATTTTGATTATAACTCATATATAAGCAATGTTTAAGTAACAGAACAAACAAATTCAGGCATCTCATTTTACTGTGAGCATGAATTTGAGGGTACCTTAAATAAGCAGAAATGTACAATTTTGATCGTATCTCCGCAACTCTTTGGTACAAAATAACTTATCACCGCAAAATTGTAGGTCTCTTAAAAACAAATAATCTATATTTGAGATAATATTTTAACAAAATCAATATTTTCTGAGTTAAAGTAAAATATAATATTTTAAATAGAGCCTTGGGAAACGAGGAGCTAATTGTTACGATATTTGATGATGCGAAATGTTACTCTTTTCTAATTGTTTCTGTAACAATGTATATTATTTAATTTACTCTTTTTTGTGTAATATGATTAGCTTTTCCCTATTATGTGTATGCATTAATGATTTTATTTTGTCTAACATATCTTTAGTTTCAAGTAATCATTTCCAGTTTTCTGTAAAAGAGCGAGAAAGTATGTTTGGTTCACCGTACCACTTATTTAAAAACAAGACTCAGTAAATACAATGGTAGTGTAGCTTGCACTCACTCTTGGCTTGTCAATCTTAAAATAAAACGCATAATCTAAAGTGTTTACACACTGGATACAAAACTTGTTGGGGCCTCTGGACTACGCATGCCCAACATTTTGCAACGCTCACTGTGACGCACGGGGACAAAGCAGTTTGCCCCCTCTCCGGTTCAATTTTATAGTCACAGGTGTGAGTGGGCCACCGACCACAATACAATTATTTCCTCTACAGATTCTCATAATATGTGCTTCCTCAACAATGACTAATTACAATTTTAGTAAAATACTTAGTCTTAATCAATTTTGTATTCCTTAATTGATAAACAATTACCTCTTTACTGTGTTTTGTTTAAATATATCCTTAATCGGTTGATAGTGATGCTTAAAATTTTATGAGAAGTGGGTAATTTACGGTATATGTATCTAGTAACACTTTCAAAAGGGTCATGCCTCGCTACTATTTGAATATGCGCCGACACACAAGCGAGCATTGATTGCAAACCACTGCGTCAACCCTGCTAGTATCACGATTATCATACAAGCGACGCTGAAAGGGACAGCAAGACGCCCATTTTCGGACACGTTTACCGCCTTTAAACGGTACGTGACTGTCCGTGGCTTTCGGCGGACGTGACATATAGAACAACACGGAATCTCGCCCAAAGGTTATTCCCCTCCCCAAACCTCCTTTCCCTTCGTTCCCCCATACCCCCTTCACCTTCTTCACCCCTGCACCAGATAGATCCAAGTGTCGCGAGGCGTGGTGGGAGGGAAGGAGGAATATAAATTTATATTCCCCCATACATTACGGAACATACCCCGACGATGTGTTTGGGCTGAGTCAGCCCTTTCGGTGTTTTCACTTTTATTTTCCAGGCGAATGCTGTGTGAAAGAGTTCTTTTTCCCGTTGGAACTATCCTCTGAGCAAACGAGAAATATGATCAGTCGTATGAGTGATATCCAATTGACGGCTGAAAGAGTTATTTTCATTGGGGACTAACGTATACTTTCTAAACACATTGATAATATCAGTATACGACTGATTTTCTTATTTTCCACCCCGTATTACTACTATCCACCCAGGATATACACATTTAAATTACGCTGGGCTAGGGATGAGGAAGGTAGACTAGACATTTACCTCACATTTTATACAATTTTGGCAGTGATTAAGACCAGGGAACGTTCACAAGGCCAGTCGGAAATAGAAGAAATATCAAGACTTTCTGATCTTGGGGGACATTTCTTTGTAACTTTATTAATACAATATAAAGGAGAAATATATTAGATGGTGAAAATCTTCGTTCTTAGTTCCACTGGGGGGGCAAAGCCATATGTGGTTCAAGTCATCATCACGAGCATTCAGGGGCAGCATTGCCGAAGGTGACAACTGGTCCATGAAGAATGCGTTATAGATCCGAAGACCAGCTTCCTCTTCTTCCTGCAAGGATATAATTATATACTAGCCTATATGTTTATCAATTGAATAGCAGTCTATAAATATCAAATACCACCTGGGACCCAAATATTCATATGGAAATTACAACTACCTATTTTTGTTGAGAATTGATTTTGTTTTTAAATAGGTCACATTAAAGTTTACGCTAGTTCATTCATGGTTCAAACCATTATTTATTCGTGGGCGTGTCACATCAACCCTATTAACATTAATTGTGTGTGTGGCATTTATTTACTAGTTTGAATGTTCGTGTTCTCTTTTATAAAATGAGAATAATGTAATCAATTTGTTGATCAGATTAAAAACGGTGAAACCATATTGAAACGTATAGCAATTACAACAATCGACGCTCTTAAATAATTAAATATATATTAATAGTAGGTGTTTGTGAATTAATGACTAGAATGTATATTTGACCCAAATTGTGCTTGGTTTGGAAAAATCTGGGCTTGACCTCCGCTCCCTGCACCTTGTTGGCTCTTCATAGGAAATATATACTTTTTCTGGTCCATTAATTAGAAAAGCCACTAGTTTATGGACCGTGTTTTGTTATAGAATTGTATATACAATTATTTAGTAGTTAGGCACTTGGAGATGTTCTCAGACTTAATATTCAAATTATTTCTAGCACTGGCTGTGTGTATTTGTTGTGGGAGGGCATGAAACGAAAGTTAAGAACAGTATTTATTCCGTTTCTATAGCAAAAAATATGCTGTCCAAAATAAATCAAAAATAGTTTTTCAATAAAAGTATAAAATTTTTATTTTATTCACGTGGTGAAAGCAACAGTTGTTGAATATGTGTCAAGGATGTCCTGGAATTTGATTATAACTTTTTCTCTTCATTTAAAAAAGACAAATGCTTATATGTTCATGACAGGTATTCAATAATTGTTGATACTACCATGCTAAGAATATTAAACTACATGTTTCTATTGGAGCAATATTTATTTATATTTTCCCGAAAATTTGTTTGCTATAAAAACTGCAAAAAAACCTCCACCTAAATTCGCGCTATTCCAACCTTGAGTTGATGCCACGTTCATACAGACACATATGGATACACATCTATGTTCAAAACTGTTTTCACAAAATGTCGATTATAATGGAGTCAACTAAAACCTAGAAAACAAAACTTAACCCAAGTTTAGCAAAATAAGCCGTCTCTCAGAATCTTTAGTCTAAAAAATTCAAAAGTCCACAACTAATGAGCATTCGGACAAAGGTTTAAATCTTTTATTGTTTGGTTTGCCGTTGTTGGGTAGGATGATTTTCAAATCCCGGCTGAGTGTACTTAAAGGGAATTTTTTCTTAACTGTCCCCCATTCAACAATAATGTGGGTAATTGACTCTAAATAATATCTTCATGATGCTTACCCAACTAATGTAAATATGCAGATAGCCTGGACGTGTAGTAAAAAGTGAACAAGGAAAAAAAAATCGCTTTTTAGTTGATGGTGAAAGTCTATATTGCCGTACTGTTAAGATACAAGGGACACAATTTGTTTTTGTTTAAGTAAAATTATCAAAGTCCTGTCTATCCGAATGGTCAATTAACCGAATCCCAGCAATCCCTCCACTCTCTCTCTCTCTCTCTCTCTCAGCCAGCGCACGTGGTCGTTTTTACTGTCCACTTCTATTCTTTTTTAAACACTTTTATTAAATGTTTCGTATGTTTTAAAAGTTTTTAATTTTATTATTATTTCATATAATATTATAATAGTGTATTAATGGAGTTTTTTAGTTGATATTTTTTTAAATTCAAATATCCGAATTTTCACCTATCCGAACCATATTTTTCATGAATTAACTCGAATAGTCAGCTTTTTACTGTGATTTACAAATGTATCTTCAGATTGCAAAATGTGCGAAACAAAGTAAAAGTTTATAGGCTATTAATTTTCTTTTTGATTTTCGAAACTCATTTTGTGTTTCCATAAATTACAAAATATGTGAAAACAGTGTATTAAAAAAAAAAAAAGAGAAGGTAATTACAGATTGGAAAGGTAGTCAGACTGCCCTATCAAAATTGTCAATTACAACATTTTTTTTTTACTGGATGGTAAAATTGTCAGCCATTAACTCCAGTTTTGGGGATTAAAAAAAGGTAATCTTCGGTGCAGGAAGTTAGCACCATGGGACGGTAAATAAACTTAGTAGCCAATATCATAAAGCGACGCGATTGACGCTGATGGTATAATAACTCCGAATATTACTAGAGATGAGGCGTCGAAAAATCTCAACTATTCTGGCTCATGCTGTTATTTTTTTTAATCATGCACTTAAGGTGGGATGGAAGGGGATGCGAGAAAAAGCCAGTGTTTTTACAGTTTTTATGGGAAAACATTTTTTTGGCCAAACTAAATAAAATATTGCTCCAGTACAAATATAGAATTTAATTTTCTTCACATGATGATCTCAAAATTTCTTAAATATCTATCAAGTGTGTCCTGGAATTTAATGATAACTTTTTCTTTTAATTTAAAAAGTTTCTCATCTAATGTCGCTATGCTCATGACAGATATTCAGAAACTGTTGATTTCAACATGTGAAGAAAATTATACTCCTATAAGTGTAGGCCTACTGGAGCAATATTTTATTTATTTTAGCAAAACAAAAGTGTTGCCATAAAAACTGCACAAACACTGGGCTTTTCTCTCGTCGCCTTCCAGGGACTTAAAGGACTTAAGGGAAAACACCCTCGCATTACGATATTTATTATGCAAACCGAAGCTCTGACGAAACAAACCTACAAACCAAAAATTATCAAATACAGTAAAACCTTGGATTGCGAGCATAATTCGTTTCGTAAACGTGTTCGTAATACAAAGCACTCATATCACAGCGAATTTCCCCAATAAGAAATAATGGAAACTCGGATGATTCTTCCCACGACCCAAAAATATTTAATCTAAAAATAATTAATACCTTTTTTATTTGCGTTATTTAAATGTAACTGTACTGTAATCAGAGTTATTTATTAAATTTAATCGTGTCTGGTGTGAGGTAGATGAGAGAGAGGAGAGGAGGAGGTGGGTTACAGTTTAGGTCGACTTTCACTGTCACTAACGGAATCACTGCTATATGTTGGCTTACTGGAATATTTTTCTTTTTGTGCGACTTTAACAAAGAATCTATCCAATGACACTGCTCGGCAGACAAAGCGTAACCATAGTACTACTCGTATTGCAAGATATCGCTCGTTTATCAAGTTAAAATTTATTGAAAATTTTTGCTCGTCTTACAAAACACTCGCAGACCAAGTTACTCGCAATCCAAGGTTTTACTGTAACTTAAAACTATCTTGTGTGACCATTCCGAATTATTTGAAGGAACATTCTATCAAGTTACTTATATGTTTAACATTGATACCAGAACTGTTACAATAAGTGTAAAATGTCGTTGGAATGATCTGATTTCACGCATATCTATTTATTTATTTAAATAACTCATAATTTATGATTGTTAATTTATTGAATACCTTCAGTGCCTTTCGCCTATCATTTGGCGTAGATCATATTTTGTAAAATCGCGGGAAAGTTGAAGGTCCTAAAATAATTTCATTGATCTATTAGGTGGCCCCCTTAAAATGTCACTATTGGCTATCAAAGACAGTTCAGAATTCGATAAATTCGAGCAAAGACTTGAAGACGTTGTGTTACACTTTTCCTCTTTTTTCTCGCTGAAAAAGCGTCTTTGGAGCTGTGAGTCCCAGGTTCAACTCTGGGGCCAATAAGTCTACTATCAGACTTATTATTCAGGGAAGTAACTTTATTGGTTTATTAAAACAATATAGATTTAATTTACAGCATTTGACCTAAACTTTTATTTAATATGATATCACAGCATCACATTGATCGTAATTTTATTCTTCCCCTTCAAAACAGATAAACTATCAAGCTCATTTATATATATATATATATATATATATATATATATATATATATATATATANNATATATATATATATATATATATATATATATATATAATCAATTTAAGCTAGTTTTCTGGTGATGGAGAGGAGATGTTTGAGTCTGGGATTGATGTACTTAATTTTTTTTTTCTAAATGGTTCCCCACTATCTTTTTACACAAATCGGGTAAATTTCCCTAAAATTATACTTTATTCATCCATACCCCACTAAAATAATTAATATATATAATTCTAGCCCAGGAGGGAGATAATACAGATCAACTGGAAACATTTGCTTGTATTAGGGGAGTGCTCCCCCCCTCCCCCTCCCTTAGATGTGTGACACTTTAGCTCAGTTGGTAGCGCGTCTACATACTTAGTTAGTTTTAGGGTCCTGGGTACGATTCTTGACACACCCTAAGAGTATATAATATATGATATTAGGGCTTATCCGTTTCACAGTATGAATTCACCGTTGAAGGATTGGGTGTTGTTTTAGGTTTAAATTAGTTTACAAGTCGTGCGCTGATTTAATTTGGTTCAAAAAGTACATGTACAATACCCCCAACGATATCAAAACAGTTCAGCTAAGATCGGAAATGTCCGCAATATATTAGGGATCAAATCTGAGGTCTGACAATGAAATGGTATTAACTTTCAACGCGGCAGCTACCAATTTTAATCTATTTATGAGTATTTTAATAGGAGCAACAATGATAGCGTGGTTTAAACCGTCCGGCTTACAATATATTGGGTTGCCTGTGACAGAAGGTCAAGATTTTAACTGTCGATCGGATGATCTGGATGAAGGGAAGTTTTTTATATTTATAATATAGTTTCACATGGATTATTATATACTCTCTCCTCAGCTATATGGGTACATTTTTTATAAAGCTACTCTACTCATCCTTACTCATTATACTAAGCCGTTAATCGCTTTTGTGTCAAAATTTCTAATAAAAATAAAATATATTACACAGTTGCACGTACTTTCTCGTATGCTCTATTAAAGTTTAGAAAAAAAGAATTCACTCTCGGTTACCGATAAAATACCCTTAAATATATATGATGAAAAAACATATAATCTTATCCATTTAAGCATTTAAAACAAAACATTTAAGGCCATATTTGAACAATTTCAAATTTTCAAAAATAAATTAATTTATCTTTGAAAACAAGTATACAATGCTGATATTTATAATGTAAAACACTTTCCAGAGATCCATTTTTAAGCAAAATAGCTATAACAGTTTTTTTAAATTTTCAAATGTTCAACAATAAATAATTAAGATAATTTAGAGCTATAATTAAAATCCGAGTCCTGACTTTAGGTACAACCGTGTAATATCTAAATATCAAGTCTGAACGAAGTCCAGCAAACCGTTTCGGATGTAGCTCAAGCTACATACAAAGAGAAAGCGACAAACAGGATTGTATTTTATTGGTTTGAATTATTTAACGTGCACTTTTTGAACCGACTGATTATATCGTCTTGAAGTGAGCACTTTACCCCAAGACCACCGAGGTCGACGGCCGAATTGTAAAATCAAATATTTTTTTTTTAAGTTCGAGGGCACTTAGACATATACATATAAATAGTAATATCGAAGCATAAAATGTTTTATATTACAAATTTTCTCTATATGAGACAGTAAAGGTATTTTAGCATGTTTGCTCGATCGTAACAAAACTCTTCGCTTTGCATCTTACCACCCATCCGAGATATTCGCATATTTACACTAATGGGGTGGTCGGATGCTCTAAGACGTCCCTCGCGCAACATACTGTACTGCCGATGATGGGGATATCAGGGTTTGAATCCTGGTCAGGTGTACTTAATGTTTTGTTCCTTAATGGTCCTACACTCAAATGTGGGTACATTTTCTCTGATTTAATTATACTTCATTCCTAACACATCGGCGTAATGAGAGCATGTGCGTATAGCCTGAACGGGTAATAATACGTGGTGATAATAAAACAGGGTAGAGATGAGAAAGGTAGAATTTAGAGGAAGTGAATCGTCATTTGCATGAAGAGAGGGAGAATCAAAGTGGGGGATTCTAAACCCCAAACCCTCGTGCAATTATTGTCATAGTTGGCAAACAATGATTTTGTCCACGTTAATCCAAATGTGGGTGTTTTTAATTAAAATAAAAATTGGTTCCTTTTTAACTAAACACTTCAAACTACACTTTTGAAATGATCTTGGCTGTATCACAATAAACAATTTCGTAAATGTTCCTCTACTTGTTTCTATCTGCCTCGTTTCTTATCCATCCATCAATAATTACCCTTGCGTTACTCCTCTCCCGTTTCAGTTTAGTCATATCTCGCGAACACGTACGAAAGAACAAACAGAAACGTGAACAATACAATATTTATGAAGAAGCGCCCGAGCTGGAATATAAAATATAGCCCTGACAGACCCATAATTCAAATGTTTCCCAAGCTTTTTGGATAGTCACTCATTTTTAGATGGTGTAGATTTCTCATGCAAACACGAGAGTAGTCTTCATCATGTTTTGTTTTTTATCAATTTATAAACCGTCTATCCTATTTTAGTATTTTTTTAAATGTGCAATGAGTTTTACTTTACATCTGCATGTTTTACACTAATGAGATAGGGATGAGGATGGGAGAATTAAGAGATAATATAACTGTAACCAAGACCAGGTTTGGATCTGTGAAGGCCCCGGGGATGTAAGAAATTAGAGGCCCCAACATTAAACACATAATATGTTTCTTTTCAATATTATGACATATTTTCGTTACAAAACTAACTGTTAAAAGATCAGTGTGATAAATGTATTATCTAAATAAGGAAATATTGTGATTACTTTAAATTAGATTTATAAGTCCATATGGGAATCAATAGATTTGTTGTGATCGAGGGCTGTTGTTTATATTTGGAAATTCAGTCTAAAATATTTGTTTTCTGCAATAAGTAATATTTTGTCAGAAATAAATCGAAATGTATACAGTAAGTTATAATATTTTTAAAGATATTACCACGACTGCAATCTATATAGCCAAACTTGATTTTATTTTATTTTGACAGTTTGTGGAGGCCCTGGGTCGTCAGCCCCTGTCCTCCTCCCTTAAATCTGGGCCTACCCGCACCCACAGATACAGTGGTAAAAATACCACCATTACAACCGACTGGGATTCGAAACCCAACACTGTAAGTGGAATATATTGTTAGAGTCACGCCTAAGACTGTGTGACTAATAGTTGTCGATTATAATGGATACTTTCAGAGCTAGTAATAGCTCATAATAATATTTACATAGATCAATGTTGGTTATTTTTAGCGCTTCCAGAGAATTCAGAAGGCATTTAGCAAATTACTATTATTAGTATTATTATTTGTAATGAAGGGCTCCTTTTTCTCTCACAAAATAATTACGACAATTTATTTGATTTATTTATTTTACTAATATAGTTTTTAAATTGAGAACATAAAAATATATAAACGTTTTTTCCGTTATTAATTTTCTTTGTTTGGCTGAGGGAACCAACGAATTGTTGAGATAAGACAAATTAACAGAAATATCTGAATACAATTTAATGTTGACATTATGAAGTATTAAAATTGATTTTTTCCCCCCTCAGATTACCCATTCTCGTAATTAATCGTTCTAGATAGTTTGTCTAATTTAAATGTAGCAATAATAATAATAATATTTAGCACCGAACCTTACTACCCGTTCGGGTTATACGCTTAAGTACTAATTACGCTAATGGATTGGAAATGGGGAGGGTTGAATTTAGATAAAGTGCACCCACATTTGCGTGGAGGGAGAATGGAAAACCATTTAGGAAAAACCACCCCCAGTTCACCCGACCGAGATTCGAACCTCGATCTCCCTGTCCTCGGCGGTCGAGCTCAACACGACTAGCGCGTTAGCCAACTACGCCACCGAGGCGGGTAATATAAATGTAATTTGACTTAATTTATGAGGTGGGGCTTAGGAGGATATTTTATAGGAAGTGCAAACGCATTTGCATATAAAAAGGATGGGATAAATAATCGTGATATGTAATTGCTAAATATTATTTATTAAGTTATTTCTTCTCGTAGTTTCAAATGTAATCAAAAGTTTCCATCAAATTCCAAAGGTGCTTGTATACATTTTGAAATTATTAAATAGCTGTTCTGCACAGAATCATTGAGGGCAGCACCTACTTGAAGGACCATATCCTCACACTACGATGTTGTTTATGGGGGATGGCAGTTCTGACTTTTGAATATTCAAAATTACTCAAACAATCCTCAATTATCTTAGGCTTGTATCTTGTGATCCTGTTAATATGACTTTATTTTGAACTCAGCAGGTAGTGTTTTTGTCTACTGAGCTAAGGATCCTGGGTTTGATTTCCGGCATGGCCGACAAATTTATCATGGGTTTAATGTGGGTATCCCTTTTCACAGTGATGAATTAACCGCCGGCGGCTGAATGTGTGTCTGTTTTAGATTTAAGTTAGTTTATAAAATATAAGTCATGGGCTGATTGTAATCATTCCGGTCAGAAAGTGCACGTTAAATACATCAAATAAATAAAAAAGGGTTATATTTATATTTATAGCCTTTTGCCTTGATCTCAGAATTGCAACATTTCGCGTGAAAGTCATAAATGAGGTACTTTAATTAATGTTATTAGCTGCATTTTAATTACAAAACTTATAATCTCTTTCACTTACATTTTGGCAAGAATCATATTATAAGATAGAAAACGAGTTCTTATAGTATAATGCGGGATTTCAGAATGTGTGCAATGTATTTCAGCCCACTGATAGGTGGCCCCCTTAAATGACTGAAAACAGGGAGGAAAAATGTTTTACCTAAGTTCGACCACAAAGTGTAGGAAAGTTTTGACACACGCCTCACCATGGATATTGATTTTACTTTTGACACTGCTTCATTAATCTTACTCTATTAACTTAACCTCGATTTACTTATGTACACGCTAGTATATATTCGCAAGGGGAGAGTCCTTTTTATGATTAATGAATGGTTTTGTTTCG
Organism: Timema genevievae; assembly: GCA_902155825.1. Classification (NCBI taxonomy): domain Eukaryota; kingdom Metazoa; phylum Arthropoda; class Insecta; order Phasmatodea; family Timematidae; genus Timema; species Timema genevievae. The sequence continues at coordinate 78,051 of CABFWO010000490.1, forward strand.
TATTTAATTTACAATGGTTCTAGTTTATTAGTTATAGTGCACAATATTTATCTTACACCTTTAAATAAATAAATAAATTCACTTGTTAATATTTTTTGGTCTACACATTATTTAAACCAAATAACAGTTTTGTTCAGACCGATGACACTATAAAATAAAAACAACTTGCATTTCTAAAATAATCAGGCTAGTAAATGAACATTTCCAGATAATATTTCAAAGAGATTTGGTGATTTAATATCAAAGAAGGCCAACCATAATATGCTTATGTGATTCTAGGTTTGATCCCAGTATAAGCCTTTGTCTAAACATTGTTTAGTAACTGTTTATAAGCCATTGTTTGGGGCCATCTGCCTGTTTTGTGTTTGATGTATAGTTAAGTTTTTTACTATATTTATTTAAAACACTATTTCCAAGAACTTAAAATCTCTCTAATGGAAACTATGTAAGAAAAATTATGTATGGGGGATACATACAATAAATTATAGTGACAGTATTAAAATTGATTCATAAAAAAATATATATATATATCTACACAATAATATAGGCAAAATAATGAATGTTAAAACTAAAGGACAAGAGTAGTATAGTAACGCAAGGTTTTAATTATTAGATTAAATACATTACAAATAATGAGAGTCATGTAAATTTAAAGAAATAAAATTCAAGCTTAATACAAAAATACCAGGCAGTTTGATATGAGTTAATATTTTCATGGCTAGTTTTCCCATAGTATTTTCTTGAGCATTTTTTAAAGTGAAAAATGTTCTTAGTTGAGCTCCTTAGTACTAAGCTAAGAGTTTTCACTAAAATTTTGCTAGGAAATTTTGCTTTAATTAAGTTTATCTATGAGTTTGACTCATAATGAATCTAAGAGCTTGCCATAATATTAATTATAAGTCGGCTTTAGAATTAAGCTAGGAGCTAGCTCTATAACTAAGCTAGGGTCAGTCGTTAATTATTGTTTGGAATGGTACCATAATCACAAATAATAATATTAATTTAGTGATAGACCTCTAGATTTCTTTTAAAACAAAGTGAACATTAAAAACACCAATAAAATAACAAATTTTACCTTTAATTGTATGTACTTACATTTAGTTTGAAAACACGTCCGTGAGACATCGTTAGGTTTTCAATTACTCTTAATAATTAACCGAGTGGTGCGCCATTAAAGTAATTACATACGTGTTTGCAGATGCTCCAATCACCGTTTGTGTCATTGAGTGTGCAGTGTGTTCTTGTCTGGACACAATTGCTGACATTGTGTCAGGGCATGTGTGTCGATTAAATCAAACTCTCTAGATACTACCCCGGGTTTATATACTCAACAAAGATCATTTTGTAAATCAGTATAGCTCTTTATTATAAAAAACAACAACATTCATTTTATGACACGTTTCTAAAAGGATCCTTTAGGAACAAAATGCATCATCTAATTTTTTTCTATGCTGTTTTTGTTTTTTAAATGACATAAATAAACAAAAAAATGTTAACATCACGTGTCACAATCCTTTCGGATTATACGCATATGTACTGCACTAAAGTGTTAGGGACGAAGAAGATTTAATCTAAATGAAATGTAACAGAATTTGAATGAAACGAGAGTGTAAAACCATTCATGGAAAACTATTCAAGGAAAACCACCATCAGTACACCATAATGAGATTCGAACCCTGATCTCTCATCATCGTCAGTCCATCCTATTGTGAGAGTTGATGCAAACATAGATCATCCGACCACCGATGTAGGTTAAAAATATGAAATAAACAATAAGTATGTATATTTTGTTTATTTCTATTCCCAGATTAGATGCCCACGTCCAAGTATTAATTTTTCAACTAATTAAAATGTTATTTATGTGACCGTTATATTCGTATCCTAAGAACATTCCACATTCGTGTACAGTACCTTGCTAATCATGTGCAATTAAATCCTGCACGAGTGAAGCCGAATACTGAATCACCGATGCCGATGATAGGAGCCGATGACTACCCACGTTGTATCCAAAGACGTCGCAAGAAATCTATTTTGTAGGAGGGTGGAGGTGATACAGTGAATGCCCTAAATCTAGGCGTTCTGAAAATATGAGAATTGTCAGGTGGCCTGAGATACTAGAAGGTCAAGGTTGAGAATACCGGGGAGTCCGGAATGGTATGAATTAAACACCCCCTAGTTAACAGGGAATCAGGGAGCTCTCCATCGGGAATTTTGTAAAATTTGAGGGGATGACTGGGCCTTGAATCAAGGTTGTAGGTAACTGTATTTTTAAAGTAATTTGTTGATGATGAATTTTCAAAGTGACACGCATCATTTGTTTTGACATTCACCATCATTGCGTGTAGAAAAACAAGTGTCTGTTGGTAAAAACTCTAGGCTTTATCGAGAGAACAATTTAAGCCATTACCTGGAAGGTTACTCTAGTATAGTAGTAGAAGTAGTCTTAAAGCTAGTAGACAGTGACAACTGTGCTACTAGCCAACTTGATTAACTAAGATTTCTATACATTCTACTACAGAGGGTATCTCCTTTCAATCTTTGATGAGCTATGAAGTACGGAACTTTTGAAGAGTAGATATTGACAGTTGGGAGATTTAAAATTTGTTTGTACAAGTCTGCGGGAAAGAACTTTCATAACTATTGAGAGCACTATAGTACAATGTAGTTCTAGAATTTCCCCAACTCAAGATCTTGATTCTACAAAATTCCCAATTTTAAATTATTTTTCCCCCAATATTGGAGGGGATGATACCTCCCACACTCCAAGCGTGACGCCCCTGTATTCATCTTAAGCAATGACTTAAACTGGGAGTGAAGAATGACCCTGAGCGCAGGACAAATCCTGGAGAGCACAGTGGTAGATCATTCAAGAGTACTGGCTTTGATTCGCATGTACAGGTGTCATTTTTAAACTAAATGAAATTTAATAATTAGGTATACATTTTTGTCAACACATTCTACTAAATTAAAAAACAATAATTTTGGTCCAAATATTTTAGTAAATAAAATGCATCTTTTATCATAAGTATTTTATTAGTTATATTGAATATTAAAAAACAAACATGAATTGTTTTGGTCTAGAGAAATATTATGTTAGTCACATACATTTATTTTAACATTCAAAATAGTGTAGTTAAACTCAAATTTATATTTAAATTTTTTTTTATTTTTTATTAGTACCTTTAACAAAATGATTATTAATGATTTGATTTGATAGGTAAGAATGAATATTAGAGGATTGCACCCACATTAATACATAGAGAATACAAGATAAAACATAGGTATAAATCACACGAGGAAAACCACAGACATTACACAGAGCACCCGGCCGAGATTCGAACCAAGATATCATCACCACCAGAAAGCCAGTCTCTTGAGCTAAACTAAAGTTGGTAGATAAAAATTATACTTTTATTTGTTTTGTACCATGTGTTATTACTACCCGTCCGGGATATCACTATATTTACATTGATGGGTTAGGATTTAGAGAAATAGAATTCGAGTTTGTCTTGAGGTAAAGTGGAAAACAATATATGAAAATTAATTCAACACACTCGAGTGGGGCTCAAACCCCAACCTACTTTGTCCCTGGTAAACCAGATGATACGAAACTGACGCTTTTTCTGTGTAACCACTGATGCTGGTGATGAATATAAATGTGATAACTTTTAATTAGTGATAGAGATAGTAAATGCCCTTAACAATAGTTCACGCACGTATGGGGTACATATAATAAGCTCGCCTTGTTCTTATATTATATCTGGCTTACACAATTTCCCCCTAGGGAAGAGTCTAAGGGGGGGTAACTCTGAGTTCCTGCCGCTCTGCAAAACTTCCCTCCCTCGAATTACCTTCAGCAGTTTGGGTGTGTTTCGTTTAATAATTACATTGTGAATGTAATGGAATTAGTTGCGGAGAACACACACACACACACAAACTTGAACGAGGAAATATGACATTGTTTTGTTGGCTGTTCTGAGCACAGAAATTCCCAACCGTTGTTTGTGAAGGAGGATGAAGTGAGAGAGGGGGGAAAGAGTTGTATGGGGTATTGAAACTCTGGTTGCCTAAGCTGGGGGTGTTAAGGGGCTTATTGTAAGTTTTGTGGAGTGTGGCCACGCACACAGTCGTTGAATGTATATATTTTTAATCATTCGCATTAAATGAAGCACCGAGAAGGAAAATGAAGTGTTAAATACAATGTAAAGCACGCTTTTCAGCGAATCGCTCTGTATTTCAGTGATAGTTATGTCCAGTTATTCTACGTGAAGTAAAACAAAACCGGGAGAGTTAGTGAAAGGGCAGATTTTTAGATCAATTAATTTCAACGTGTAATTCTAAAATATAATTTTTAATTGATTAAAAGTAGCTATCAGCTTTCTTAGAACCTATGAGGTTATAGTTCCGAACTATCCTCATTTAACTACAATAACAGATTAGGTATAAGTAAGGCAGATTTGAGAGGAAATATACCTGTATTTGTGAGGAGGGAGAGTGAGAAGCCATTTAGAAGAAAAAAAACTATCCTCACGTGACCTGTTCAGGATTCAAGCTCACGTTCTTGTTAAACCAAACTAGATGAGCCTGATATTTAGATCACGTGCTAACCCGTTGCGAATAATAAAATATAAACTCATTAACAATATCACAGTTTAGTAATTCCATAAATTCCGAATGCTTTGTTAGAAATATTTGCAAGAGATATAGTGATAAAGTGACCTAGTTACGCTTTAATGTGTACAACTTTTAATACTTTTATTAGAAAAAAACACAATTGGCGATTTATTGCATATACTTTATATATATATTTTAATACATGTTGTTAAATTTATGAAATAAATTATTATTAATATTATTATAATGATTAGCACCACGTCTTAATACCAGTTCGGGTTGTACGCACTTACGCTAATGTGTAATGGTAGGGTGATTGTGAGATGAAATAGAGGATCTTTAGTTTAACATGGAATCCGAACCACGGTGGAGGCCTGGTATTCCTCACATTCACAAGTTGTGATTAATACACATCTTGTCAGAGGTGAAGGAAGGGTTTGGCAATCAGATAAATCTGTGCCGGAACCGAAGATTGGATCCAGGACTCCCAGCACAAAAGTGTGACACCTTACCCCTAGACCGCCAGGTCAACGACTTATTAAATAAAGAATATTATTATAAAAATTCTTTAATTTACTAACATACATTAATCATGCATTTGGTATACAGTAATTACTTTGTCCTGTATTTTACATCACTGTTTTTATAATATGCGCACTATAATTAATATTTAAACACCCATTTTGATGGCCGAATGGTCTAACTAGGGTATCACTCTGTCAATAGACTGGACTGCTCATGATGGGGATATCGAGGTTCGTATCCCAGTAGGGTGTACAGAGGGTGATGTTTCCTAAATTATTTCCCACTCTCACTCCACGAAAACGTGAGTACGCTTCATTTAAAATCAGCCTATATCATCCCCAACACATTAGCGTAATTGGTAGATAAGCGCAAAACTCGAGCGAGTAGTAATATGGAGTGCTAAAAATAAATTAAATATATTCAAACATTTTACATAGCTCTTTGTTTACGATGTCACACTTTATACAGTGTGTCTATTGCTACCTATGATTTATACCAATAATGAAAAATATCACAATATACTGAGCTACCGATGACAAGAATGTCAAGGTTTGAGTCTTGGTCGAGAACACTGAGGATGATTTTAATTTTAAAATTAAATTTCTAAGTTAATTTTTTGTCTGTTAATTCCTACTTAATTTTAGTGTTTCTAATGAATTCTTAAAAACTAATTATATTTTTAATTATTTTTTATAGTAACATTGACGCAACACCCTTTATTGAACAACTAATTATTTGTATCAACAAAATTTGAACTTATTTCAAATAGAATGTTCATTTCTTCGTACTTTATTTTGAAATACAATTCAAAGAATGGAAAATTTAATGACATGGAATCAGCAACTACCTTTTTAATTTAGAATGTACTAAGATATAAAAGCTTTACGAAATTACTCCTTCTTTACTCAGGGACAGGAAAAGGGTGAATCAATATAGATTAAGAACATTGTAATTCCAGCTTCGTGATTATGTTAAAACGTAATCTTAATTTGTCTGTATAAATTAGTGGCCAGGAGAACACTTGTGACATTAATTGCATTCGAAGTGGGCGAAGGAAAGGCACATTAATTCCCTTACAATTTACGAAACCTGGGAAACTGGGTTTTCTTAAACCTAACACGTAAAGTCTTTCACCCTTTATTATGTAAAATAATGATCGTAGCTAAGGGTCGTACAAGTTGAATGGAAGAAGTATTACTAATTTGTGCTAGATTTTATGTGTAAAAAAATTATACGCAAAGAATGTGTGCCAAACAATGAAATGTACGTGACTATTTTTTTTTAATTTTACTGAATTTTATATGATTATTTTTATCTTCAAGACCTCTTTGGTGGGCACGTGGACTAATTGCCAAGCTCATCTGTTCCGTTAGCTAGTGATGGGTGTGTCGTCACCCATATGTGCTGAGGGAGTTTTTTCCTAAAGGGTTTCTTACCCCCCCTCCTAGAAAATGCATATAAATTTCCTCCAAATTCTACCTTACCTCATTCCTATCCCATTAGCATGGTTAAAATGAATAAAGTTAAAGTGACTAGTAAAACATGGTGGGGAAAATAATCCACACAAAAAGGGACACTATTACACAAACATTGATAATTCACTGGTAATTCACTGGTAATTCACTGGTAATCCGGCCCCATGGTGTAGTGATCAGTGCAACTGGATACGTGCCTATGAGTTCCGGGGATTGCCGGCTGGTACCTTGGGTGTTTTTCTCTTAAGGGGAATTATCCCAACGGTAAACAGAGGTTGGTAAATTAGGCTGAAGTTAGGCTTAAGACTCCTACTGACCCAAACCTCCAAATGAAATATCATCACATCATCTCATTGTGAGTACATGTAGACAACCTCCATAGTAGGTGTACCCTGGACAAAGCTCTGTGCCACCAGAGCGGTGAATAGTCTACATACAGGCAACTGAAATATATGTCATGTCCCTCCCGGTTAGTAATGCCATACGCTAAAAAAATATCACTTATTAAAATCAAATTTGTTTAAGGAAATTGATACATAAAAATCTCTGCTGTTGGAAAGGCGAGGCTCATTGAATATTTATGGAAGACAACCCACACATCATATATAGTCTGCGAATCACATAACTTATAAACAATTCTTTTGGCAGGGCTTTCATCACTCACAATATATTATTGTTAAATATATTTTTATTTTTATTGTGATTTAGAGTTAAATTTTGGTCACATCTAGTTTCAGCAAATTATTATTTATAGACTTATATCGATAATATAGTATTCTAAACCATATCCATAATTTTTTGTTACAATTAATATTTAAAATCATTGCTAAGATACAATCGTGCATACTATTCCTATATTAATATATATATATATATATATTCCTATATTAATATATATATATTAATAATATATATATATATTAATAATATATATATATATTAATAATATATATATATATTAATAATATATATATATATTAATAATATATATATATATTAATAATATATATATATATNCTTTCATCACTCACAATATATTATTGTTAAATATATTTTTATTTTTATTGTGATTTAGAGTTAAATTTTGGTCACATCTAGTTTCAGCAAATTATTATTTATAGACTTATATCGATAATATAGTATTCTAAACCATATCCATAATTTTTTGTTACAATTAATATTTAAAATCATTGCTAAGATACAATCGTGCATACTATTCCTATATTAATATATATATATATATAATCACACCGTTCCCTTATGTAGTAGGTAGTAAACTGTGCATATAGCTAAAAAAAATCTTCCTCCGTACTTAATCCATCCTCTTTAACTTTCTCCACACTTCCCTATTCTTGCATACTTCCCTCGCTTCAACAACATCCGTATATTGAGTCATACAGGTTATTTTATTCAAAAAACTCTTAATGTTTATCTTTTCCACACATTCATCTACAAAATTTAGCCACGTCTTACATAGCCAACCCCTCCCTTTTGATCCACACCCATTACCTTCTTATATTTGCTTCGTACTTTGATCCACACTCATCCTCTCAACATGCCTAAACCAACGTAAGACGCTTATTTCACGTTGATCTAATGTATTTCCTTTCAAACCGCACTCCTTCAGCACACATTCATTACTGACTTTGTCCATACGAGTTTTTAACAAACATTTCCAAACAGTTTTTTTTTTAAGTTGGCACAGTGATATATCTTCAAAAATACTCATTTAAGAAAAAAAAAATTCGCTCAAAATTGCTTGGTTTTGAGAGCTGACAAAAATGACAAAATGACAAAATGTATTTTTAATTTTGTGGACAACTTCAAGGTCATCCCAAGGTAAACTATTGTTTTTCAAATGGAACCCTGTATTTTTTTATTGCTGAATCATAATTTACGTAAAAATCAAGCAACCTTTGTCTGAAACACTTTTTTACTCGAGCTCTATTTTGATGATATTTACTGAATTTAATAAATAAGTATGATGTTTTTACAACTATTTTCATTTAATTTTACTGCCTATTAGAATCTGTAGTGTAAGAAAATACGAACAAAACACTTACACACCATAAAAAAAGTTTGTTCATTAGTGTAGAAATATAAAATTACCACAATTGCTCTAAATGATGACCTTCTACTTTGATAAACATTCCATTTCGCTTTATAAAATAATTGTGATTATTTAATAAAGTTTATCAATCACTATCCCTGCAAGAAATTCTAATGTATTCCTTCATGTTTTCTGGAGCTGTCAGTACATCATTGTACACTCTTTCTTTCAGGTAGACCCATAAAAAATACCTGGTGGTGTTAAATCTGGTTATCTAGCAGTCCAACCAATTGTACTACCTCTACCAATCCATTGACCATTGTAATTCCGATCCAATACTTGTCGTCCAGTTATGGAATAGTGGACAGGGGCAACATGATGCTTAAACTACGTGATTTTCCTTTCTTGTAGGTTTAAGTTTTCCATCAGCAATGGCAATCCTTGATCTATAAAGGTTCTGTATTTGTCTCCATTCATTGTACCATCAATTAAAAAAGAGGCCAATCAATTTGTCTCCATTAAGTCCACACCAAAGTTTCACAGTCCAAGGGCGCTGTCTTTCAACTTGGTGCAACCACCGTGGATTTTCTGCACTCCAATAATGCATGTTGTGTTGGTTAGCTTCTCCATTATTCGTAAAGCTCGATTCATCAGGGAATAATACTTTAAGAAAAAAGTTCCCATTTTATTCTTACTTGTTCAAGTGTCCATTGGCAGGATGCCACTCGAATGAGAACATCTCCGTGAAGCTCTTGATGCAACGACATGAAATGTATGATGTTTCAATATTTTAAGCACACTACTCTTGGATATTCATAAATCACTAGAAATCGCACGAGAACTACATGAGGATTATTAGATAGTGCGGCTAGGACTGCGATCTCAATATGTTCGCCTCTGACATTTGTTCGGTGGCTTCTTTTCTTCTCTTGATCAGGTCTTTTTCCACAAATTATTTAACTACACAATGAAAAGATATACGTGATGGTGTATTTCTCTCAGGAAAACGATCATCTTACAGTAGAAGAGCATTATTAATTTTTCTTCTATTTCTACCATTAATTAAAATCATTTCAATTTTTTTCAGCAATAAAATAATAATCCATAGCTCACAATATCAAGGTTTATAATAAACTAAAATACCACACTTTATGAAGAACCGTGTAAATTTTGTTTAGTGTGAAGGTTTATTCATAAGGATCGAAATTCAAAATTGGTCTACTTAATATGTAAACATATCAAGTATACCAATTTAACATTTCGATCATTCTGAACGAACGTTTGTTTTTTGTTTGTGGGACCGTTTTTCTTGTATTTATTTACTCTACAGATTCTAGTAGGCAATAAATTGAAATCAAAACATTTACAAAAGTATCATACGTATTTCTTTAATTCATTAAATATCATCAAATATAGACCTCGGATAAAAAAGAGTTTCAAACGAAAGCTACTTTTTTTTTTCGTAGTATACGATTCTGCAATAAAAAAATACAGGGTCCTATTTAAAAAGCCATAGTTGACCTTGAGATCACCTTATAGATGTCTAATAAATTAAAAATAAAGTATATCAGCTTCTCAAAACCATGCAACTTTGTACGAAAATTTTTCTTAAATGCGGTTTTTTAAGATATTTCAGTATAGCAACTTTAAAAAAAACACCCAGTATATCTCATTCCAACCGCATTCGCTTTACTCTTGTGTTTTTTCTTACAAACCCACGCTTCACATCCATAAAAAAGTGTTGGCGCTAACGTACTTTTATATACTGCGATATTTGCCTCTTTCGATACTACTATATTATTTGCAATAGTTCACATACATCTAACCACTCTCTGAGATGCACTCACCCGTCTGTCGATTTCACCATCTATTCTTCCATTTTACCTAAGGAAATAAATGGTACGAAACAGTCGCACAAACTTTCCTATATTGTGTATTATGGCTTAGAAGATAATGTGCCGTGCTAATGGGGCATTAGCTCACACAAGCCTTTTTTTGATATTTGATTTGTTTTCTCACTTTCTTTTTTTTCTCTCTTACTACTGTTTGTCTTCCCTTATCTTTACATGCCTCTCGTCTGCGCCTGCGCGGCGATTTCCCCTGCTGGGCGGACGCTCTGACTCCCCCCTTCTCGTCATTTATTCTTTCTCCCCACCACTCTGTTGGGCTGCGCATGCGCCCTCCGTCCTTCAATCCAACGCTAGGCTCTGCTGACCTTTTATGATTGACAAAAAAGTATTCTAGTATTGGAGCTCCCAAGGAGCAGATTGTACGACACTACGCCTGGGAGCTTAGAAAAATTAGGGATAAAGTCTTTTTATCTAAATCACTATGTGTTGTGTAGGTCGACCAGAGTAATGCTGGCATGCATGATCTAGTGAACAGTCAACTAGCTCTCTATGGCTCTTCTTGGACGGGGAGCCCAGCTGTTGCCCAGCTAGCCCCCGCCACATACTTGCTATCAACACACTCTCTACAGCTGCCAGAGTCGGGTGAATGCCATGGGTGGCCTGACTGGCTTACTCACCGGACAGTTCACGAGTTATGTGACCTGGGATCGTCTGACACACGCCAGCTTGTCCATACGTATGTAGTGAGCCCGCTATATCTCGGGCAGTGTTTGACCCAGTGAACCTAGGTCATATGATTGTCAATTTTTCTTATGTCAACAAGTAAACCAGGGTCTTTTAGTAATCATATTTTCTTATAATATACATCATGTTGACAAGTGAACCCTGGCCTAATAATTACCGGATTTTCTTATAACAGACGTCATGTTAGCAAATGATCCCAGGTTTAATGATTACCTGTTTTTCTCATAATTTACGTCAAGTCAGCCAGTGTACCCGGATCTTATGACTATTTATTTTTCTTATACTAAACGTCATGTCGACTAGTGAACCTAGGTATTTCAATTATCAATTTGTCATTTAATGTATGTCGTGCTAACAAGTGCACCCTGATCTTGTAATTACCAATTTCACCGTACTATACGCCAAGTAAACAAGTGGGCCCGGATCCAATGTTTGCCTATTAATCGTGTGATATATGTCATGTAAACGCGTGAGCTTGGGTCTAATAATTACCAGTTTTTGGCATTATTTATATACGTTAACCAGTGAGCTTCGATCTCGTATATACCTTTTTGTCTTGTGATATATGTTATGTAAACGCTTGAGCCTAGGTTTTGTTATTACCAGTTTTTGGCAATATATATATATATATATATATTTACCAGTGAGCCTAGTTCTCTTAATTACCTATTTATCTTGTGAGATGGGTCGGGTAAACAGAAGGACCAAAATATTATTGTTGCCAGTATTTCTTATTTTATATATCATGTTAACTATTGAACCAAAATCTTATTGATGTTATTATTATTATTATTGTTACCAATTTTTATTATAGATTTTTGTTGGCTAGTGAGCTGTGACCATATAATAACCTAATGTCTTATTGTATACAATTCGATTATGATGTCAAATAATAAAATCTCATTACCCATTTATCCTGTGTATGTTAAGTTGTACATATCCCTTTAAACCCTTAAAGGGGGGTACAATAATTTTCAAAAATATACTTTGAGTAAACTATCCTTAAATAATGTTTTACTCATAAAAACATCTATATCAACTTTCTAATCACATTACTCACTCTTTATGTATAACAATTTTAAACTAAATTGTTAAAATATATTTAATAAAACCCAAATTTACAAAACAGACTTTGCAAACTACCCTGAAATTATTTATTTCGGTAAAAATAAAAAGTATTCTTATTTATTATGTAAACTATTCCCACATTCCCATTTTGAATTCAATATTTAAGGTAAATTTTTCAAAAACATTCCATTTTTTTAATAATAATTAGTCTTGATTAAACCACCCTTAAATTAATTTAGCTTAGATAAACAAACATAAATTATTATTAATAGTGTAAACTAATCCCTAGATTCCAATTTAAATACAAATCGTTGGATATATTTTCAAAAAATCAAATTTTACAAAACCATTCATAAATTAGCTACCATTAATTTTTTTTAAATATGTAAATATTTATAATACCATAATCTTATAACAAATAAGCCATTTTGAGCCAAATCGCAAAAGCCATTTTTTTAAATATTCAAATTTAAAAAATAACAATCAACAGTAAACTGTCCATAGTCGAATTTTCCCCGCAAAAAAAACAATTATTCAGATTTATTTGTCATGTGCATGTCAAACAATCCATAGATATACATTTCAAGCAAAATTGTTAAAAACATTAGAAATATTTCGAGTTTTCAAAAATCACTCATCGGTAAACGAGCCATCATAGAATTTTTACCCTAAGCCCAGTAAACGGTATTATTCGTCATGTCAAACACTTCCAAGATAACCATTCGAGACCAAATCGTTAGCGTCATTCGTAAAATATTTAAAGTTTTTTAAAAATCAATCATCAGTAAACTACCCATAAACTAATTTTTGACCCAAACACAACTATACAATATACATTGTTATTCGTCATACCACACATGCTTCAGATATAAATTTTGATCAAAATCGTTTTAGTTATTTTCGAAATGTTTTTAAATATTTCCCATCAATAAACTAGCTTTCAACGAATTTTTGTCCGAAAACCAATTATACATTGTTATATTTCATCTAAAAATATCTTAGATATGCATTTTAAACAAAATCTTTAGAGCAATTTTCGAAAAAATTGGAATTAATAAAGAAAATACTCATCAGTAAACTACCCTTAATTTAAGGCCTAGGGTAAAAATAAAAAATAATATACAAGCTTTAGTCCAAAAATCAGGGTAAATTTTAATTCCGACCTAAACGTTTTTAAATCACCGTCTTTGTGTCCAAGTGGTTAAAGACAGGGCTAATATAGCCTGGTTTGACCACTAAACAAGGTTATAGAGGCTCTTACTATCAATCGGACCTAACAATTTTGGGCGCTATGGTCGAGTGTTTCTTTTTTACATATTACGTTCAGTACCGTATTAATTAATGGCTTAATATAAGGGGTAACGTAAGGAGAAATGTTAAAATTATGTTCACTTGTATTAGCTTGGAAAGGGGATATGAAAACTGCAGTGTCAAATAACATTGTAAAATCACCCTCAATGCACCTGGATGAGATACGAGCACCGGAACTCGAGTTTATTGCAAGCTTGACACCTTAGACCAAACGATCACTGGTGTGGGAGAAATCTCAACCTTGGAACCGAACTTTATCGATAAGGACGAATCATCAAAACTTGAAGCCCACGTGGTTCTTGATCAAGGAAGAATCTCTCAGGCTCTGCACGTGTAGGTGTACCTCAGATCCCCCCTCCTGACCCCCCAGGTCTTCATGGAAGAACATCCGTCTCGCTCCTATCTCTATTCATTCTTTGATACCTCGCTTGCTTCAGTTGCTCATTAGAGTTGTACCATCAGGCTGCCATCGTCACGAGGAATCAGTCCAGAGGTTTGTTATGCCCCGTAACAAGGTGCACAATTATGAGTGACAAAGGAGAGGTGAAAAGCGACTTAACGTCGACCTAGATACGATTTTTTGTCTGTACTCAGTTCCACAGTACGATAAATTTGAGATCTATTGATATAACAAGAACTATTAACTATTCTACACCTATATTAAGAAAGAGATATCCTACAGCTAAAGACCTGCTTCGGTGGCCGCAGGGTATAACGCGTCATTCTCGCAATATACTAGACTGAAGATGGCGGGGAGATTGAGGATCAATCCCGGTTTGATGTACTGAAGGAGTTTTTTCCTAAATGGTCTACAGCTTTCTCTCTCTCTAAGCAAATGCGGCTACACTTCATCTAAGTTCAACCTTACTGATTCCTAACAAATTAGAGTAATTAGTACATTTAGCGTATATTCCGAACGAGTACTAAGATGAGGTGCTGTTACAACTGAAAGGTTGCCTACCTGTCGCTCCTATACACCCGAACGGGGTAGGGATGACGAAGATGCCATTTAAAGGAATTGCGTGAAGGAATACTGGGAGGCCAGTTAGTTAAAACCACCTCAGTACTCCTGGCTGAGCTTAGAACCTCCACCATCCCTTCACTGGTCAGACGAGACAGACGTCTTTACTCGTCTGACCATCGTTGTGAGTCCCAAATTATTTTATAATCCAAACAATTAATATAAAAGTCACAACTATCGATCTACATTCTTACTTAGCTATACCTTTGGCTACGGCATGAATTTTTAATGCCCACAACTAGAAAAATTTGAGTTATTGATGAAAATTAAAAATTCTTTTTGAAACTTTGTCTATCTAAAATATTAAACAAAGCAAAAGTGTAAATTTTAAAACAATGGTTTGCGACTATTGAAAAGTGGGTTGTGTATAAGGTGTAGTGTAAGAGAAGTATCAGAGAGAGTTAAATAGACAGCTAGTTTACCAGTAATTATAATTAGGAGTGCGAGGGCATTCAGGACACAGAATTCAGAGGGGAATTTCCAGGGTGTATGACTTGAAAATATGCAACTAGCACACCGAGCGCCATTTCTAAATCCACCAATCTAGTAATCTAACAGGTCTCTAATTATGTAGCACAAACATCCAAATATGAATGAAACATGCTAATTAAATAAGAATACAATTATAATAAGACAAAAATATATAAAAAATAATGTTTATAAAAAAAAGCAGTGCATGGTAGCTAATAACTTAGATAAATATTGAAGACAATTGGTAAATAATTAAAAGCCTAAACATGTTAAGTCTTAATGAAACAGTGGCGGCATCCAACTTATCCGTGGGTAAATTTGTGTCGGGAATAAACTAAATGACTATACTCCCGTTCTCTAACAGATGTTTTGAATTTTTGAGCGCGCCACTTAGGCCTGTATTGCATAGGGGGCAAAGACCGTGGAAAGGCGTGTCGTGTCTGCCTTCCCCCTTGTGTTTTCTGGCCAGTAATAACGAAGCACTTAAAGCACGAACTTTTCATGTCGTCAACACATGAAACTTAACAAGCAATTAAACCGACAAAGTTGATAATTGCAGCTGACAGATTAAATCAACAAATTATATATAAATATATATATAAACTTAGGGTGGGGGATGAAGATGCAGGGATCACGGGGACAAGTCATTTATATTCTAATATATATTCTTTATTCATACTATATAATATTAATTATAATTTATTTATAAAAAGTTACTATTTTCTACGTTTTGCTACTCGACTGGGCTATTCAATTATTAGTCCTAATGGCAACAGTTGATTTGTTTGCAAGAAAATAGATGCGTAATATGTATTTTGGGTGGATGAATAAATAATAAGGGGTGTGCGAGAATTCAAAAATTTGAGTTAGTTGAGTTCTAATAGTTGTTTCAAGTCAAACCGACTCGAAATGTTGAGTTATGGAGAATAAATAGAGTTTAATAAATTTTATTTTATTTTATTATTAAAGGAATATATTTGTGTTTATGGGCTATAAATAAATATTAACGTGGGATTGAATGGGACGCGAGAGAATATCAGTGTTTTTGCAGTGTTTATGGTAAAACTTTTTTTGGCTAAAATAAATAAAATATTGCTCCAATACAAACATATAATTTTATTTTCTCCACGTGGTGACCGCAAGATTTCTTGAATATTTGTCAAGGGTGTCTTGGAATGTAATGACAACTGTTCTACCTCATTTAAAAGGTTTTTAATCTAATGCCGCTATGCTCATCATGGATATTCAGGAACTGTTGACATCAACATGTGAAGAAAATTAAACTCAATCTTTGTGCTGGAGAAATATTTTATTTATTTTAACCAAAAATGTTTTGCCATCAAAATTGCAAAAAAACACTGGCCTTTTCTCGCGTCGCTTTCCGTTCCACCTTAAGGAAATTCAAGTTGAAATACTCGACGTAAACTCCCGTAAATGTTTTCACTCACACTTGACTCGAAGTGAAAAATGCCTCATCTTAGCACCTCTATAATTAATGTAATATAACCCTTTTCTATCGTTTTAAAAAAGTTCCACACCCCTAACCATCTATCATAGATACTTACTTCATATTATCGATAGTCATATTTGAATTATTATCACACGGTAGGCACCCTCACTAAAAATAGATTTAATGACAGTTTTTTAATATCATTGGGGGCGAGCAAAACCGTCCTTCTAATAATATTTTTTTAAATTTATATTTTATTCAATAATATGTTTCACACCATAGTTATAAAGGACTTAATCCACGGGATAAGGATGAGGAGGACGTATTAGTGGAAGTTAAACTACTTTAACAATTACAGAGGATGGCAAAAACCACACTGACAAAAACTCGTGTTAAGCTATCCATCAGTACGGCCAGATAAATAAATGGTACAAGGTGGAAAACTTATGAAATATGTTTTAAAACAAAATAACCTACTGTAAGCTATCTTAAATAACTTGTACAAAGTACAACTTTGAGATGAGGTAGATTGTGTATGTCTTCTCCGTAAAGAAGTGTTTAAATTCTATGACCACGTGTCTATGTGATCCTGGTTTGATTCCAGTTCTTTTTTGTTAAATACATCAATAAAATTAGTAAATAACTAGTTTCGTGTGCTATATCAGAAGTATTGTTCACGGTTAAGTAAGCTTGTAAGTCGTATACTGGTATAATTTGTGTGTTTAGAAACTTTCCGTTAAACACCCCTGTAAAATAAAGAAATGCTAAGAAAAGCAAATGTAGACAGCAAAGAAGAGTTCATGCATGATAGGTCATTTGCTGAGAAATGATAAGTGTGGCAAAGATATTTATAGGAGATGTGGAGGGAATAAATTCAAGGGTCAGACCAAGGCTGGAGTAAATGAATCAGATAAAGGACGATGTTGAGAGAAGAAGGTACAAAGATATCAAAAATGTCTCCCAGGATAAGCAAAAGTGGAGCTCTGCATCAAAGCAATCGCAAGACTTATGACCTAATGAAGATGATGATGATGATTAAATAATCAAAAATAATTTTTGGAACTAATTCTTTAGATTGGAACTATACATCCTTTTATGTTATAGCTTCTCCAAATTAAATTAGTATAATTTCTCAAGCAATGAATTTTTTTTTTAATTTTACATTTCAAGGGGGGAAAAACTGTTCTAAAATAAATATTAAGATAATTATTTTTACATTTAAAGGAAAAAACTGTTCTAAGATATATAAAAAGAATTGAAACTTTTTTAAGTCAGTAAAATATTATGATCTATTAATAATGTTGATATTAATGTATTTGAGCTATTGTTGCATTCACATAATTAGTGATCGAGTGTGAAGGAAAAGAGGGGTGGGGGGGGGAAAGATGAGAGGCGTCCGTGTTCAGTAATTGTGTCGGCGTCGCAACGTATGTCGTTCTGTTCCTCTTCACCCCCTTCTAGACCTCAAAACAAAATAAACAAGTAACCCTCACCTTGCGTGTGAATGAAAACGGCGAACGGGACGTACGTATGCCAGCCTTTAGAGTGTTGCATGTAGGGTTGTTTGTAACTTTAATCCCATCCCCCCATTTTACCGAGTAATTTCAAAGTGAATTGCAAGGATTTGCCGGAGGAGAATGCGGACAATTTTATGATTGTGGGTTCTTTAAGGATATTTTGACGTCATACATTCACATATGAAAGGTGTTTTAATGATAGAACTCATAGACTTTTGTGAATTTTTCTTTAATTTATATTAGTGTCTCAAGTAGGTAAAATATAATAAATAAATAATACGGTGTGCCACGTGGACTTTCTTTTAACTTAATATAGAGACATTGATTAAAAACTTGTAAGATTTGTTAAATTAAATCATATACTTTTTTTCTCATAAACACTCCATCAAAGAGGTTAAATGAAATAATATTCACTTTTACAAAAACATTGAGAAAAGGGGAACATCTCTCTTCACCGAAGAGCATAATAATCACTTTCAATTATTATTGTCAAGAGCTCCATAAATATATATATTTGCTTATTTCTCAGAAACTATTGTTTCTATAAAAATATTTCTTTCAAACAAAATATCTTAATTTTCAATTTCTTAATTTATAATGCTAGGTTATTTCGTATATCTAATAGTTGCAGAGGAAATTTATGTAATGTAAAGTGGTCATTTTCATAGCAAAATGAGTACAACCATTTTATTTAGAATGTTAAACAATACTTGAATACAAAATGTAATCAAAATCGTAACAGCTGAAGAGCCTTTTAAATAAATGGTACGACGAAATCGTACAAACTATTTTCATTAGTATATAGAGCGTAAAACAAAATTAAAGAAAGATAATATTTTTAGTAAGTTAACCTAAAGTTAGTTTTTTTCCTCAGTAAAACAAATATATCATATTATTAAACACAAACATGTAATATATCTGGTTTTAGTTCTAGAAATTCATATGGGATATGAAAAGTGAATGAGGTCATGGTGAAAAAGATAAAGGGCAGGAAGTTATTCATGGGAAAACACACTGTTTGGTTGAGTTGGAGACATTAAATTTAGTAAAGTATGGAAAGTAGTGATATGATGCGTGGTATCAAGAGGAGAGACTGTCAAGCTTAAAGCTGAGAACAACTCCATTAATTTACTCGACTCATTAAATTTTACTAAGAGGTCTGTATTAAAACCACCCACTACAATCACGTGTTAAAATTCTAAAAAAAAAGTCAGCCAACGCTGACTCAACATCACAGCGTTCTTTTATTTTTGGCGGCTTTATAGCCCACCGCAATAAAAAAATCAATTGGGAAATAAATAGCTCAAATATATTATATTCTTTTGCTGCTGAGTAATTACTAGGAGATGTGGCAAGAATTTTCCGTTTTATAGTATTATTTAAAAAAATAATGCAAAGCTGCTCCCTCCCTTTCCTCCTTTTCATTTCTCACCAAATCACAACCAAGTAAACTTTACTAGACTATACGAGAGGCTTGGTTTTAATCATCTCTCACTCATGAGTACGGCATGAGGGAATACACAATTGTCAGGTTATTTGGACATAATTTAGAATACTTCCTCCGTTCTGTTATAACAACTACAACTAGAAATTTCAGGGATTCTCTTGGGATCTCTAATTAATTTTGTAGTAAACTAGCTAAATGACCTTCACCTTTAAAGCAATTGAAAATGAAAGTTTTCTTGGATAGGGATACTAAATACTTAATCTTATTAATACATATTTTCATGTGTTCTCATATTTTATTTACAGCCTGTTAGGGTTTCCTTCTTGACATTATCCTTGGACTTCGTGGTTCAATCCTCAATGGATGAATTGGTAGTATTATTTTCTATTTTTAATTTTTCATCTTCTATTCAGGGGAATTCTGGAATACTTCCTTTTAATTATCCTTCTCATTTTTACAATATTATATAAGTATGTTAATACTTATCATATTCCCACGATAACCAGCTATATCTTAGTGAACTTAGTTCTAATGTCTATTAGATTAAAATATTTAATTCCTCATGTTGCGTAATAAATCCAAATAACAGGGATTGCGAGTATATTCTAAAAGGCAGACGAGCGGTAAATGTCGCTCGAAGCTAGCGACAGATGATGCTAGAATCATGCACACAGTGATTGTGTTTATGTACTGCGCCTCTTACCATCCATTCGGACTATCTTCATATTAACACAATTGTGCTATGGATGAGTAAGTTTGAATTGACATAAAATGTACTCTCATTTATGTAGTTGGAAAATAGTAAATAATTTAGGAAAACCATACTTTCAGTACACCTTACTGGGCTTCGAGCCTTAATCTCCCTATCATCAGCACCTCAGTATATTTATTGTCTGGCCATGTACTGCGATTTTCATGGCATGTGCTATTTGTCGATCCACCTAGAGCAAAATTTGCCGTGCTCCCTTTTTTTTATCCTATGGCAAATATAACCGGGAGGACATGGCATCGTAGACTATTAGCCATTCTGGTGGCACAGAATGTTGCCCAGGGTACACCTATGGAGGTTGTCTACACTCTATAGAAATGAGATGATGGTTATTATGAAGGTGTGGAGCAGGTTTGAGTCTTAACCTAACTTAAGAATAATTAACCAAACCCTGTTGATCAACGGGATAGTTCCCTTTAAAGGAAAAATACCAAAGGTACCAGCTGGGAATCGAACCCGGTACCCCTAAGTTCGTGGCCTGGTGCACTGACCACTACACTACGGGGCCGGTTACAGTTCTGAACAGTCCTTAGTGTGGTCTTAAGAGGATATCATCCGAAGGCTCAATCCTCAATGCCAGTTCTGAAGTTGCGCAGCCAGTGCGCGGGTGAGGCGAGTTGGAGCTTAGATGAATACGTCAGAGACAAGTCATCCAGTACAGAGAAGAAAACTCGGTGAATTGACAAGCACCTAGTTTTCTTTTACTCTGTCATTCTTTCTTCACGAGACAACACTCACAAACACACAGAAAGAATGTGTACTACTTATCTTGGGGAGGACAGCAGTGTAAAGAAAGAAAAGAATAGTAAAACTGCATTGCACTATTGAGTTTGCTCTATGAGTCTTACAGGCACTAGACTGGCCGTCTCCCGAAGGTTTTGCCGAAAACGTTGTAATTTTTTTGCTAAGCAAAGTTGTAATTTTGTAGCTCATAAACGAACATATCAATTCTCAAAATATAAGCAAGAAATAATTTATAATAATAACTATACCCTAATTAATCTAGTAAAAGTATAGAAAAAATTGATTGAGCGTTTATTTTGATGAAAGTGTTAAAATCTACATTAGGCCCCCATGCCTCAGTCTCACGATGTACCAACTATATAACGTCAAAAATCTGGTTTCAATCGTGCGGGAAACCAATAATTTTATGGTCATTGTAGTAATAGTTACTAAGAACGCCTGCAAAGTCTGAAATTGATACATTTTACATGAAGTAAAAAAAAAAATTGAAAATGATAAAACCTCTGGAAACACTTTTAGCGAACATGAAACAGATGACTAGTAATTTTTTTAAATAAATTTTGAGTTAACAAGGGTAAATTACCACCGGAAATAAATGTTCGGGAGCTTCCAAACTTTGTTTTCATGCTGACCCCTAAGCCATCTTCGACTCGGTAGTTGGCTTATTGCTGCCATTTGTACAATTATTATAATTGTATGGGATTGCATAGTTTAAGATGGCTGCGTTATCTGATAGCTCGTGATATTAATATAATCACATACTTGTAGCCGACGCTTTCCGCACGTCCTTCATGGGCTCTGCCTTAAAATATAAGTGAAGGATGACCCTGGTCATGGGACGAATCCTGGATAGCTCAGTGGTTAAAACATTGGCGTAATAAGCCAAAAGTCCCGGGTTCGATTACCCGTGTCCAGGTGTCATTTTTCAATTTTCAGAATATGATATCTAGATGGAGTAATCCTCACTAAAAGCATAAAAATTAACTTTGGCTATTTAATTATTAATAATTAATCAATAATAATAATTTCATTTATTATAGTGCTGGCTAACAGTCGTGAGACCTCTGACATGCCAGCACTGAAAAGTATACAAGCACATATAATAAAATAAATTGTACGAAACTCCGCACGGACTTTCTCACTCTATTGTTTAAAAATGAGAATATTTACTCAAAATTCGTGATATATTTGAAATTAAATAATACACACTAGTGAGCCCAAGCATAAATTGCACTATACTTAGGTAAAACATTTTTTGAGTCCCGGTTTTAAATTTTATAATTTAATTTTTAAAGAATTAATGTCCTCATTTGTATGTTACTTCCGGTTAAAATTTTATTAGGTGTTGCACATCTTCAGGTCATCGCATTGCTATTAAATTCCTCATCTATAAATTTTAACCAATAAAAAACGAATTTATTAACTATTGAATTTAAAATGAGGGAGATAGATCATTGTTGTACGAACTTTTCTCCTAATAGGTTAAAGTCAAAATAAGATAAAACTTTTTGAGAGACCTAGTTATATTTAATAACTCTCTATGGCATTAGAGGATTATTGCGTTTATACTTAAGTAGTATCTCTTTACAACTAAAGCTCACAAAATTGTTTTAATATATTGCCAATATCTCAGAAAATATTAATTTTATAAACATATATTTCAAATAAAAGTTTTTTATTTTAATAGTAGGCCCTACTACAATTTTTCAATGATAAGTTATTTAGTATCTCAAATAATTGCTAAGATACGGACAATTCCGCTTCTGTAAATATTCTAAAAGTCATTTTCATGGGAAAATGTAAATAGCTATTTTATTTATAATCATAGATACGAATTTTAATCAAAATCGTTAGTCATTTTGCCGAAATATTGAGAGTAGCCACTTTGTTTGGAATATTTATAAATGTTTTTAAATGAAATTTAATCAAAATCGTTAGAGCCAATTTTGATAAAATCACCTTTCTTTTCTTTCTGCCCTTCTGTAATATAACCTTAATTTTAGGGTTGGATATCCAAATCGAGGAAACCCTATGAAAACCCAAGATACCCAAGTTTTAGCCCGATCGGTAAAATAGTTTAGGCTCCAGTTGGAGGTAAAGGCAGACAGGCAGAAAGACAGACGGAAATTCAAAAACAACCTTTTCAGATTCGGGAGGTCATGAAACGTTGAGATTCATCAAAATCTCGAGTTTGATTTTTTTGACGATCACAATACTTTCTCCATCTGTAAGATAGTGATAAATTGAAAATAGAATATAATTATTAAGGATAGATAATAAAAATAGCAAACAAGTAATTTAAGAGTAGTAAAAGCGTAAGTATTATTATTATTACTAAGCGTAAGTATTATTATTATTATTATTATTATTATTATTATTATTATTATTATTATTATTATTATTATAGTAATAATAGTAATAATACTAAAACTGATCGTATGGTAATGAAACAAATGTTCTTGTGATGTAGAACCACGTGGGAGGGGGTGGATGATTTTTATCAGGCTAGAACCAGCGACAATCTCCATTTATCCCAGCTTATCAACTGAACCTGCAAATGAATCGAGCTTGAAGTAAGTTTAGTCGATGTGTACATTGATACGGGTACCCCGTAATATATTATGTTGCTGGTGTTGGAGAGGTTTGAATCTCAGCCAGATTGATTGGAGGGCAGTATTCCCACTTCCTCTCTCCATTAGTGCGGGTGCATTTCCTCTAACTAGATTCCTTATTCTTACTCAATAAGTTTAGATGCTAATAATCTTGGTGATAAATGTAAAAATAATTTATAAGCCTCTATTATCAGATATGATAATTAAAGTACTTTAAATGGTGCCGTTAAAAGTTGTCAATTTAAATATAGTTGAAAAATGGACAGCTAAATTAGGAAGCCAATACGTGATCCTTTGGCTTATCGCGCCGTTGCTCTGAACATTACCATAGTTACTAATTAACTGAAGATTTCACACTTCCATCACAAATTCAGTCTTAAAACTATTATTTATGAATTAAGATTTATGCAGGCCGAAACAGATTCAGAGTTAAATACTTAGTACTTGTATCCAAAGTTATCGGGTTCAATTTCCGAGTGTAGCTGTCAATTCTAAACTATATTTAAATCCTCAGACGACTTTGACAGCACCATTAGACATTTATTTTTAGTTTTGAATGTTCCATCCTTGGTAGCTTTAGGATGCTATGAATTTGGCTAATTAGTCTGGTCATGGGTGTCATTATTTGAAAGTATTTAATGTATAGTTACTTTTTATGGTTCTCATGTTTCAAGCTGATTTGCTGATATCCTCTTGTGTGACGTATTTTTGAACTAGACTGTCCCTGATGTATGTGCCTATCCTAATTAAAGCCACTATAATATTGTGTCAGACATGATAAGCCCGACACAACCAAACACATGAAATGTGTGTTGAAACTGGGTTTCTTTTTGTCCTCAGTTATTATTATTATTATTATTATTATTATTATTATTATTATATTATTATTATTATTATTATTATTATTATTATTATTATTATTATTAATTATTATTATTATTATCCTTTTCAGTGCTGGCCTGTTATGGGTCTTACGACTGTTGGTCGGCACTATAATAAAGGAAATTGAAATTGAAATTGAAATTATTAGAACTGCGTCTTACTACCCGTTCGGGTTATACGCACTTAAGCTAATATGTAATGGTAGGGTGATTTTGAGATGTAATGGAGGACCTAAGTTTAACGTGAGATCCGAACCACGGTGAAGTCCTGGCATTCCACACATTCACAAGTTGTGATTAATACACGTCTTGTCAGAGGTGAAGGAAGGGTTTAGGCAATCAGATAAATCTGTGCCGTGACCGAGGATTGAACCCCGGACGCCCAGCACAGAAATCTGACACCTTACCCCTAGACCGCCAGGTCACCAGTTAATAATATCATTTGGGTACTCTAATCAGTGGGTACACGGACTAAATGTCAGGATCATATAATCTTGCTTGCCGGGGATGGCGAGATCAAGATTTAAATCCTGGCTGCGTGTACTGAGAACGATTTGTGTAAAATAATTTTCAACTCTACCTCCACGTAAATGAGGATACATTTTATTTCAATTCTAGTTATATTATCCCTGTCTCTTTAGCATAAATATGGGGAAATAACAGTGAAAAAAAATTAATTTTGAATCTTTGATACACCCACATAGCTTGTAAGAGAGCTTGGGAACTAGTATTGGTGGTATAAACCTACTTTTATTGTAGCCGGCTGAGCTAGAACTTGGATGTATCGGTTCATAGTCGGGTATGCCACAGAATTTAATCTCGCATTAATTGCTATGTTAATTCATTACATGTACCTTAGTCTATTGTTCACGCAACGAGTTCTAACAATACGCTTGTCGAGTCATTGTTAGCTTTGTCTCCCTCAGATTTGCTTCTGGGTCTACATAGATTCTTTATTTCGGTGTAAAGGGTAAGGTGTGGGGAAAGGGGGGGGGGGTATAACGGAGGGATGGAGGGTGGAGAGAGAATGTGGAGGGAGTGGGGCATTGTTTCATTTTATTAGGTCTACAGTGGAACGTGTTTAGAAAAAGAAGAGAAGCATAATAGAGAGTGGGGGAAAAAAAGAGAAAGGAGGGGGAGAAAAAAAAGAAGAACTTACTGCTAAATGGAAAAAGTTTCGGATCATCGTTTTCAGGCGAGGTCTAGAGAGCCTCAGGACATCTATACCAAAATGGGATTTATAGTTTTTTTTTCTCCTCTCTTTCCACCTTTACCGAACGATACTCTAGTGTCTGTGTATGTGTATGGTACCCTAGTTTTTCTGTGTATGTGTATGGATAGAGAGGTAAGACACACCGAGCCGGTTAACTTGGAGAGAAATCCCGTATCAAGGCGCTACCGTCGACGTAGAAACGACGGTGGAAGAGGGTTTGAGGGGGATCGGGAGGCAGGGGGGAACAAACAAAAGAAGATACCATTGCGTGTGTTACCTCGTGTGATCCTTTTGGATTTGATCTCTTCTTTACCCCCTTTATTCTATGCTTAGCACCTTTATACCCCCCTTCTGAACACACACCCACTTTCGGAATTTTTATTACATATTTATAGGGCGTTCTGCATTTTTATGGTAATACTTGGTGGAATCAAAAACAGTAGGATAACACATTATTCAAACGCTACTTATATGAAGACAGAGAAGGAGCTATGCTACCAAATACGGCTAGTATAGACTTAATGAAAGGGGATTAAGGAAAATAACATTTAACTAAGAGAGTAAGACTCACAAGGAGGTAAATTTACATTCTGTTTATATTTACCTGGTATTTTTTTTATTCATTATAAAGAAACAATATAAATATTTAAGTATATATTTAGTTAACGTTTATTAGTTTAGTGTGAACAGATTAAGTTTGCTACGATCATACAACTTTCTACATTTATCAAATACAATGAAAATAAAAATTGAAGTACCAAACAAAAGTTGGCATATTAACCTTTTGATCTAAACTAACCAAATTATGTATTAGGGTGAATAATCAACAATACCCTAAAACCTTTAATTTCTGAACTTTGTTTTCTATTGACAATATAATATAGTTATAATATACAATCAATGAAATATTTCACAAAGTGCGTTTCAGTTGATGAAAGGTAAATTAATAATTTCAAAAACATTTTATTTAGAAACAATAACAATATATTAATTGTATATAAAGAAATGAAAAGCATGGCTACTATTATGTTGTATATTTAACGTGCAATTTCTGAGCCGATTGAATATATCAGCACATGAGAATTTATATGAGTGAGGATGAAAGTGCTTACCAATTTTTCCAGGAGAGTTAGTTTCATATACCTTCCAGGGTTCTTTTAAAACCACAATTGACATGGGACAGGCGGCTTTAATTCCTCTCCTAAGGAAAGTATGCCACGGATTTGTATCGCCCAAGAAAAATCCGTTGACCCCAGCTGGGTTTTAACCCACGAATATCGGGTACTGAGGCAAACACTTTACCCCTAAGACCACCAAGGTCGACCTAAATAATGTAATACACTAGCTAAAATCTACCTCCTCATTATTATCGTAGCTAATA
Source organism: Timema genevievae (assembly GCA_902155825.1). Classification (NCBI taxonomy): domain Eukaryota; kingdom Metazoa; phylum Arthropoda; class Insecta; order Phasmatodea; family Timematidae; genus Timema; species Timema genevievae. The sequence goes on from CABFWO010000490.1 coordinate 105,194, forward strand.
TATGCACGTATAACCCGAATGGTTAGTGACGCGTAGCAAAAGATAATCTAAAAGACACTACATCTAACCACCGTCCATTATTTCAACTGTGAAAGGAGAAGTTCCAATTTCACTCCTCATACATTTTTCAGCGATGGCAGTAAATCCAAACCGGGATCCTTAGCCTTGAAGGTAGCCACGTTACCTGCTCATCTAAGGGGTTGGATGTCAAAGGGGAATGGTACGGAACTCGAGCAGTAAAAGGCAATAATTTTTAGTTTTTATAGTAAACATATTTTTTGGCAAAATAAATAATGTCGAGTAAAAGCATAAAGTTTAATTTTCTTCATGGGGTGACCTCAACAATTCTTGGATATTAGTCAAAAGTGTTCTGGAATTTATTGAAACCTTTTTCTCGTCATCTAATACCGCTATGTTCATGAAAGATATTTAACAACAGTTGATATCACCATGTGAAGAAAACTGAATTTTACGTTTATACTAGAGGAATATTTTATTTATTTTGGTGAAAGAAAATTGTTGGCTATATAAACTACAAAAAATTTTTACCTCTACTCGCAATCACCTTTCATCCTCCCTTAACGTTGTCAAAAAGTGCTGGGATTGGATTACACTTGCTCACCAGATGACCTGGGCTTAATTTAAATATGTTATTCTTATTTTTAATTTATCATCCTTTCTTTATGCTGATGAAGGTATATTTCCTACTAAATACTTTCCTCGTCTTTTCTTTAGTAAAACTCATATATAATTTTATGATTGTTTTGGTTTTTAAAAACACAAGTATTCCTATGTTCTGGCACCTTAGCTCATTCAGTAAATCCTCTGTCTACTAATCTATGTTCCTGGGTTCGATAACTAGTATGAAGTAAGGCCAGTGAGCTCTATAATATAACCGGATGGACATCTGAGGCTAAAATTTTCGAGCTGTCATCTGCACACCATTGTGTAAGAGACAAAGAACCTTTCGGGTATATCTTTCTCTCCTACTCACATTCAAGGTAATGTGGCCTTTTGACATCGTTCGCTAATTTATATGAATATGATGAGATAGGCTTACATTAATATATGTGATAATTAAATGAAAAAAGTGTTAATAAAAGGTTTGAATAGCATAAAAAAGTTCGAAACTCGTGATTTGTTTCTTCAAATAAGTTTATGTAGGCTGATATATACTATAATTTTGGAAGGCCTCATTTCATTCTAAAATAATATTATAAAGTAGTATTTTCGTACGAAATAATGCCTTCATAAACAAGCTTCTTACCAAAATCAGGATATACTAGTACTTCCTACAAGCATATAGCCTAAATGATCGTTTGAACGTAAGACCACTACACAAAGTTTGTCATTCAAACAGATGTAATCAAGTTGTTAGCTATCTTATTTCACTATATTTTATTTAGCACCACGTCTTACTAACCATTCGGTTTATACGCTTAAGTACTAATTACATTATTGGGTTAGGAATTGGTTAGGTTGAATTTAGAGGGTGTGAGCCCGCATTTGCATAGAAGGAGACTGGAAAACCATTTAGGGAAAAACCCCACCAGTTCACCCGAACGAGATTCGCACCTCGATCTCCCCGTCCTCGGCAGTCTAGCTTAACATGAAACAAGGCGTTAGCGAACTACGTCACCTAGGTGGATTATTTCACTATAGTTATCAAACTTTCTTTATAATATGTTTATTTATATTGTTCTGGACTGAAACCAATTATAGACTACATTTTACTAGTCAACTATAAACATAGTGTAGCCTTAGCAAAATGTAAAAAACATGGGTGATAGCTCCATATTTTTAATACGTCACAGTTTTTACTCATATTTGTACACTATTGCCTGTGAAACTGAATTGTATCCTGTAATGTAAGTGTTTATTCACTCAAGTATAGCATATTACTCCACTATTTTCAAAAAAATATGAGCTTTATGCACTATAAATGTTTTCACACAACATTGCAATAATCCACCTCGGTGGCATAGTTAGCTAACGTGCTAGTTTCTTGTTCAGCTAGACTGCCAAGGACGGTGCTATCGAGGTTCGAATCTCGCTCGAGTGAACTGGAGTGGTTTTTACAAAATGGTTTGCAACTCTCCCTCCACGCAAATGCGGGCTTACTTCCTCTATATTCAACCTTCCCAATTCCTAGCCCATAAGCGCAATTATTACTTTTAGGCGTAGGCCTATAACCCGAACGTGTAATAAGACGTGGTGCTAAATAAAATAATAAATAACTTTGAAATAAACCGTTAGATCTATCCTCCCAGACTCAAGCAGACGACAAACTTGAGCGTCATGCTTTGTTTGGTCCTGTGCAAGTCGTATGTTTATGTTCACCCAGTATATTATAGAGATCACTGTCTAAAGCTGACACATTTTACAATAAAGAATTAACAGATGGAGCAGGAGGGATTGGGTGTTTTGTTGGTCCTCGAATTAGTTTAGTTTCTAAGTAGTGTTCTGATACAAACTAGCTTAGAAAATTCACTCAAACAATACAAGCATTTTATACCCTTGCTCTAGCTACGCGTAATATCGCATCAATATCTTAGTGATTCGCTGCCCACACAGGTAGACACGTGGCCAAAGGTGTCAATATCATATTGTATTATTATTATTATTATTAGCACCGTGTCTTACTACCCGTTCGGGTTATACGCACTTACGCTAATGTGTAATGGTAGGGTGATTGTGAGATGAAATGGAGGACCTACAGTTTAACGTGGAATCCGAACCACGGTAGAGACCTGGCATTCCTCACATTCACAAGTTGTGATTAATACACGTCTTGTCAGAGGTGAAGGAAGGGTTTGGCAATCAGATAAATCTGTGCCGGGACCGAGGATTGAACCCCGGACCCTCAGCACAGAAGTCTGACACCTTACCCCTAGACCACCAGGTCACCCATCATATTGTAAAGTTTGGCGGTGACTAAGATATCGGAGTTTGAATCCTGGCTGGGTGTACCAAGGATGTTTCATTTTTTAAATGGTATCTCACTATAACCTTTATGCAAATTCGAGTATATTTACTTTAAATTATATCTTCTCTCACACTTACCTCATTAATTGTATGAAAATATGCAAATAGCTAGTACAATGAGTAAAAAGCTGAGCACATTACGTACTCATATGTTTGCGACGCACGAGGCTTTAGGTTTTATCAGAGCCTTGGGGTCAAATGGAACAGTTGGTGAATTGTAGGGGTCAGTCAACACAACAGCACGTCTTGTTTACTCCCCTTAGTGTCAACGGCTCCGTCAAAGCGGAAAGCACGAAAGCCCCTACCAGCACTTCTACGAATTAAGCCGCTTTGAGGTCTGGAGTGTTTGGGACGCGGGATCTGTTGACACAAACAGTTACTACTGCAAACAACTTTCAAATATATTTAAAATTTGGAATACATTTAAAACTTTAGTTTAAATATACCTTTCCCAAACTAATGCACTTTCTTTGAAACCAAATTTTACAAATCACAAAGCTACCCCACAATTTGAGCCGTCAATAATAATGGGGATAAACTTAATAAATAAAAAATCTAGGTAAGTCGAGGTTCTAATCAGAGCTGGATACATTGAAAGATGGTTATCCACGTGTAGGGGCTTATCACTTTAGTTTTTCTACCCTTTCCCCAAACAAATGCTAGTGAACCTTTCTTAAACTACCCTCCCAATCTCTACCCAAGTATTTGAAACTTTCACGTTAATGAAATAAATGGTACTACACAATCGCTCAAACTTTCTCATATTGTGTATTATAGCTTCTAAGAAAATTTTCAAAAATAAGTTTTTAGTAAAATACTCTTATATAAGTTTTACTCATAAAAATAAACACATCAACTTGCTAATCACAATAATCGCTCTCTATATATAAATGTTAAACTAAATTATTCAAATATATTTAACAAAATTAAAATTTTCAAAAATAAAATTATTTGTTAGCTACCCTAAAATTATTTATTATTTGTAAAAATAAAAACGTATTCTTATATATCACTAAACACACTATTTACAAATTTCCCATTTTGAATTCAATCTTCAAGGTCAATTTTCAAAACATTCAAATTTTCTGTAATTTGTTATAAATAATTTACCATGAATTAATTAATTTAGATAAATAAAGATACATTATTATTTATATGTTAAATAGTCTCCCGATACAAATTTTTAACCAAGCCACTAAAGCCATGTTTTAAAAATATTCTAATTAAAAACCCAATCATCAGTAAACTAACCATAGACAAATTTCCAAAACAAGTATACAGCTTTATTTGTCATGTTTATTTCAAACACTCCCCAAATACACATTTTAAGCAAAATTGTTATTTTTGAAAATTCAAATTATTTTGAAAATGGCTATAACTCTACAGTAAAATAACCTTTATCGAATTTTTACCAAAACAATGTATATAGGGTTAGTTTCATGTTAAACACTCTCAAAATACCTGTTTGGAACAAAATCGTTATTGCAATTTTTTTTAAAAATTCAATTTTTTGGAAAAATCAGTCATTAGCAAACTACCCATAAATGGGTTTAACCCTAACAACAAATATACAGTGTTAATTTTCATGTCAAACACTACCAATATATTTGTAAATCAATCAGTGTGTAATGAAAAGATGTTAAAAATTATAAAATACAAAAGAGTTGTATTATATATTAAACAAGTTTGAAAGTTTACATACCCACTAATTATTTTATATCATAAAGAATGATAGTCGAAATTTATTTAACATTAGAATACTCGTAACATACATAAACATATTAAAAATAAAAACACATAACATTTAAGATATTAGGCTCATTAGCAATGGTCTAGTAATTTCATTTCGTAAAACACAAATTAATGTTATTCACTCAATATTATAATATTTATCTGATGATTATGTATTTTATTTTATAATTTGAAACAGAATGACTAAGGAATTTTTCTTAGAAAAATTAATTGTAAAATGGTGACAAACTAATAAAGAGATATAGAAAATATAAAAATTGGAGTTTACTGATTGAATATTCTAATCGTAATCCCTTTCTCCTTTAGGTTGTGACTGTGGGTCAAGTAATATATTATCTCCTTACTAAAATTTAAAATGTGTTTCAAAAAACTACTAAGATACCCATTTGAAACCAAACCGTTTGAGCCATTTGTAAAATATTTTAAGTTTTTGAAAAATCAATTATCATCAATCATCATCAATCATCTATAATTATCATCTATCTCACCTAGTAATCTAAAATTAGATATTTTAAGTCATTGGTAGAGAGTATTCTTATCACAAGTGTGTTAAAAGATATGAATGATCAGTCACAAGTCTTGGGGACCTGTGTTTGATTCTGGGAGATGGTGGTAGGGATATTTACTTTTTGTTTACGGGTTCGTTCTGATTGCCGATAACATATCTAGTACTTGGGATGGGCGTGTAGTATTATACGTGCTCTCTTAAGTTAAGTCGATAATTGAGGATTTTGTTATTATAATCAGTGTGTTAGGAAAGTTCAAGTTAATTAACCCATGTATAAAAACAATACCATAGAGTACAAAAAAAATATTTACTGCATTGCGTTTTTTACTACTCGTTCGAGATATCTAATGATGTAAGAGTGAGGATGGTATACAATTATAGAGGAAGAGTACCCGTATTTGGATAGAGGGAGATTGGAAATCCATTCTTGAAAAGTTGCTCTCAGTAAACCCGGCCTGGATTCGAACACCAATCCCCCCACCACCGACAAATCAGACTAAAAGATTAGTATTTCTATATTCATTTCATTTTCACTGTATATTAGTATCACTTCATGTTATGTGCTCACATTAATTACTACGCTAATGGAATAAGGATGAGGAAGGTATAATTTTATAAGATATGTACCCGTATTTGCGTGGAGAGTGGTATCTTATTTGGTAAATTGTGTATAATCTGAACAGGTAGTCAGAAGCAATGATAGTAAAAACATATAGTCAACATACACCCGACTGGAAGTCAAGCCCCAATCTCCCCATCACCTAGTCCAACTTGAGATTTGAGACGGAAAATTTTCAATTATTATTTCTGTAAAATAATTTCAACTGATTAAATGGAACTAATGTAATCGAGAAATAGATATCCCAAATGTCAACGTTTATACTTAAGATTAATTTCTCTTAAGGGCATTAACACCAGAAACATCATCAAACAAACTTCGGTGGCGGCTCGGACTAACGCGCTACTCTCACAATAGACTAGACTGCCGATGACAGGGAGATCGGTGTTCGATCCTGGTCGGGTGCACTGAGGGTGGTTTTCTCTAAATAGTTTTCCCCCTCTCACGGGTGCAATTACTATAAATTCAACCTTCCTCATCCCTAACACATTAACGTAATTAGTACATAGGCGTATAACCCGAACGGATAGTAAGCCGTGGCGCTAAAAAAAAAGTAGTAAAGAAACAATTAAATCGAACCTTTGTAGACCCGTTATGTTCGTAAATCATAATTCAATTTTTTTACTATCAATAAGTTAACTAAAATAATGTTCAGGTTGGCCTGTCATCTGTCTTCCCCTATCCTCCGTGCTTCCTATCTACCTCTCCCCCACCCCTTCTTATAACACACTCGTCTCTTAACACACACTATTTTGAAGTATAATAGGCTCTAGATGCCACCTCCACAATTTAACCCCTCCACCGCAAGCCGCTATTGCAGAAAATTTTCTCAAAAACTCTCCGATTCAAAATTTCCCGGAAAATTCTCTCAAGTCCAACATATATATATATATATTTAGCACCGCGTCTTACTACCCGTTCGGGTTATACGCTTAAGTACTAATTACGCTAATGGATTAGGAATTGGGAGGGTTGAATTTAGAGGAAGTGAACCCGAATTTGGGTGGAGGGAAAGTGAAAAACCATTTAGGAAAAACCACCCCCAGTTCACCCGACCGAGATTCGAACCTCGATCTCCCCGTCCTCGGCGGTCGAGCTCAACACGACTAGCGCGTTAGCCAACTACGCCACCGAGGCGGGTTAAGTTCTAACATGATAGTGACGAGTTAGACCATGCTAGCAACAATGTGGGCCATTTCTAAATTAACCGGGCTATCATTATTATCCACAAACTCGACCCAAAAAAAACTCTCATAGAAATAAATCACATCTTTTATTATCATTTCGTATTTGGTTCAACTTGTTTGTAGGTACTTTTTTGTTTGTTAATATTTGAATGGTTGGGTTAGAGGATGCTTGAAGCTTCATAGCGCAGTGGTGCCCAGATTATAATCACTGTCAGGCAGGACCGGAATGTTGGCAGTGCTCCAAGTGACGCCTCCCTAGTGTGTGGTGGGGGTTTGGGAGAGGGGGGAATTCCATTGCTACCGATAAGAATCTGCACCATAGCATTCAACTACACCTCGGCCTTGCTTTACAAATAACCCGTGACACATTCTTTACCCTCCTACGCCATTATCAATAACATTCAAATATATCATGTTCTTTCTCTCCTATCTACTCTCTACGTATCTCCACAACAGTTACTTATTCAGTATGGGTTCAACACATTCATTTTTGTCGCCCACTTCGGTGGCCACATGGTCTGAGGCGTCACTCAAGCAATAAAGTGGACTGCCGATGACGGGGAGATTGAGCTCGGATCACGGGCGGGTGTACTGAGGGAGATTTTTCTTAGAATTGTTTTCCACTCTCTCTCCAAGCAAATGCGGATACATTTCCTCTAGATTCAATTTTCTTAATCCATAGCACGTTATCGTATTTAGTACATAGGCGTATAACCCGGAAAAAAGTTCACCAACACCGAAGAACATAGGAAAAAAGTCGTCAGTCTCGTATCGTATGGTTTACTAGTGATTGAAATATAGGGATTTGAATCCTAGCTGGGTGTACTGAGGTGGTTTTCCCCCAAATGATTTCCTACTCTGACTTACTACACACATTCGGATCGATTTCTAAATTCCACCTTCCTCAGCTCTATTTAATATGTCCGGATAACCCGCCTCGGTGGCGTAGTTGGCTAACGCGCCAGTCGTGTTGAGCCAGACCACCGAGGACGGGGAGATTGAGGTTCGAATCTCGGTCGGGTGGACTGGGGGTGGTTTTTCCTAAATGGTTTTCCACTCTCCCTCCACGTAAATGCGGGTTCACTTCCTCTAAATTTAACCTTCCCGATTCCTAATCCATTAGTGTAATTAGTACTTAAGCGTATAACCCGAACGGGTAGTAAGACGCGGTGCTTAATAATAGTAATATGTTCGGATAACCCGGACGTTTAGTAAGATGAGAAGAATGAGCGGTAAAGTGTTTTGACTCCTTGAATTATTCGGTAGCACATCTGGCTAGTAAACTAAGAGTCCCGGGTTTAGTTCCCAAAATGACCTAAAAACATATCATTTCTTTTAATTGAGGTTTGCTTCTTCTACGTTGATAATTTGCTGCCCGGAAGACTAGGCGTTTTGTATATTATAGTGTTAAGTGAGTTTGTAAATCTATTGTTGATATAATCTTAAGTTTAATTAGAATGTGCACATTAAATACCTCTCATATTTAAATAGTTTAGTTAAATACTTGGGGGATATTTTATCGCGATATCATTACTAACGGCTAAATTCAAACGAAACAGAGGTGACAATTTTTGGAAACGAGCTAGGTTAAGGAAATTTTACGCTCACTAGTTTATTACAAACTATACTATTTTGGAAACTTAATCAACAGTGCAACAGTTACAACCACTAGTTTATTACAAACTTTATTATTTTATAAGCTCAAGCAATAATGCAACAGTTAAAACCAGTTTATTACAAACTTTACCATTTTATAAACTCAATGCAACAATGCAACAGCTGCAACCATTTGTTTATTAAAAACTTTACTATTTTATAAATTCAATCAACAATGCAACAGTTTAAAACATTAGTTTATTACAAAATTTACTATCTTATAAACTCAATCAACAATGCAACAGTTAAAACATTAGTTTATTACAAACTTTACTATTTTATAAACTAAATCAACAATGCAACAGCTACATCCATTAGTTTATTAGAAACTTTACTATTTTATAAACTCAATCAACAATGCAACATTTAAAAACATTAGTTTATTATAAACTTTATGAATTTATAAACTCAATCAACAATGTAACAGTTAAAACCATTAGTTTATTACAAACATTACTATTTTATAAACTCAATCAACAATGTAACAGTCAAAACCATTAGTTTATTAAAAACTTTACCATTTTATTATAAACTCAATGCAACAGTTACAAACGAATCACAATAAAACCCACAGGTCATATCATTCCAAAGATGATCAGGTAAAGATGAACCACTACACATCTTTTTGATCCATTGTTGTAGAAGAGGTACCAACATTTACAACACATAGGCTTATAATTATGTGTGGACTGCAACAATAATAGTGTAAAGAAAAAGAGTCCGTATTAGCGTGGAGAGAAGCTGGGAAAAATTACATTGTTAATCACACGGAATTATTGTCTAACGTCTTTAACTGTTCGGTCACCATTTCTAAGGTAGTCCAGTTTTTTGTTAACAAAGCTATAACTGCCAAGAATCTGGAAAACCTAAGACATACAGGGACATTTTTGGGTATGGAAAAAAAAATCACAACAAAAAAAGATAAATTAAATTATTGGCATGTTTAAAACCTTAAATTAATAGCTTTAATTAGTAGGTATTTGCAAAGAAACATGAACTGTAATATTTGGACGCTGATTCGAAGTGTCTGTAAATATTGAAATTAATTCAGGAAAACCTGGAAAATAGAGGCAACCTTGAAAATAAGTTTAATGTTGTTAAAATATCATAATTATATTTGAATTATTAGATAAACCAATTCAAATCCGCCATAATATAACCCTCTTGCCCATCCTTTTCAAAGTAACCAAGCATACCCAAAATAATATATCTGGCCTTCTAATTCAAATAAAGCCTTCCTCCCTGATTCCATTCCATACCCGTGATTTATTCTGCGCTGTGTTTGCATCCTATGATGAAAACGTTACCATGTATTATCAGATTATGTGATTAATTCGCTAATACACTTGACAATTAGTGGGTGCTAGCAAATGAACGTAATTTTCTGGATTATACAAATAAATGGTATAAATTAGCATTTCTCATTAAACACGGCCATGCAGGGTAACAAACCCAACAATCCCGAAAGTTGGTATTTGCGGCTGTGTAATGTTTAAATAAATGAATTATTGACGGCTAAAGTTTTTAGCTTTTGTGTGTGTTAGATTTAAAATTGTCTGCTATCCAGAATATATGTTCGTAAAATGTTGCCTCTGTTGGAGATTGCAAGCCTCACCCGGGGGTGTGATCGTTGAATCATGGGTCTAAGTCCCAGTGGGTAACAAATATTCGATTGTTACACAATGCAAAAAGAGTCCAAATGTGAATAATTTTGAGATCACTACATTTTAAAGTTTAGAGGGTAATAATAGCCTCGGAGTTGTGTAGCGCCTGAAAGAATATCAAAATAAATATAAACAATGTTCCTTCATCTACCCTGAAAGGTAGCGAGCTTCCCTTGCATAGTTTCACTATGGCTCAGCTTATGATATAGGGACATAGTGTAATACGTCAAGGTAAGACTGTTACCTTTCAGAGTGAATGGAATGTAAACCTATTGTCCATGAGCATATACAAGATACACACATTGAAATAAATTAACTAACAATTTTTGTGTTATTTTAGGTTGAAAATATGCTCATATATAATTCTATACAATAACTTCGTCCCTATTATTATTATTATTATTATTATTATTATTATTATTATTAGCACCGCATCTTACTACCCATTCGGGTTATACGCACTTACGCTAATGTGTAATGGTAGGGTGATTGTGAGATGAAATAGAGGATCTACAGTTTAACGTGGAATCCGAACCACGGTGGCGGCCTGGCATTCCTCACATTCACAAGTTGTGATTAATACACGTCTTGTCAGAGGTGAAGGAAGGATTTGGCAATCAGATAAATCTCTGCCGGGACCGAGGATTGAACCCTGGACCCTCAGCATAGAAGCCTGACACCTTACCCCTAGACCACCAGGTCACCCAACTTCGTCCCTAATTATTAGACAACTACTCAAACCCTAACCAATACCCGAGTGGTCAATGATGTCAGAATCTCATTTGATGGTCACCCTTTGCGGAACGATAGGAGTTAAATTCCGGCTGGGTGCACTGGGTGAATTTCACATGCAATTTATCACTGTGGTTTTACAATCCTCACTCTAGGCTAGTGTGAGTGCATTTACACTAATTTATCCTAGCAATTCTTACCGTTTAGTCTTAAATAAACTGGGAGTTAAACGTACTGCTTTTTAAAATAAATACATATTTATAGGTGTTGGTGTTTAGTGTTGCCATAAGACTAAGGTATCAGGTCCTAAAATTATAATAATATGTGTTTAGAAAGTGCACGTTAAATAAAAAACTGTTTGAATACCCGTTAAAGTTATAGGCAAATATACTGATCACACTACGTTTAAAATGAGGAAGGTTTAATTTAGATGAAGTGTGCCCCGAATTTGCCTGGAGTAAGAGTGGAAACACATTTAAGAAAAACCACCCTCAACACACCCGGCTGGGATTTGAATCCCAATCTCCCAGTTATCAGCAGTCTAATATATTGAGAAAGTGACGATTTGGACCAGTGTTTCACAAACTGTGGGTTGAAATTCGGTACTGGCCTACTAATAAGAAATGCTGATCAGTAGAATTTTGACTAAACTTATACATGGCTTTGTGCCCAAAATGTTAAGGAGGCGCCAGAAATTGGTACGGAACGGGCGAAGTGTGAAAGGTTGATGGGAGCAAAGCAAACTATCACAAGTCAAATTCAAAGTTGTATTTACCCCCCCCCCCACCTCGCAAGTGGAT
>CABFWO010000490.1:119947-157956 GCA_902155825.1 Timema genevievae
GCCAAACCCTTCCTTCACCTCTGACAAGACGTGTATTAATCACAACTTGTGAATGTGAGGAATGCCAGGCCTCCACCGAGGTTCGGATTCCACGTTAAACTGTAGGTCCTCCATTTCATCTCACAATCACCCTACCATTGCAAATTAGCGTAAGTACGTATAAACCAAACGGGTAGTAAGACGCGGTGCTGCTAATAATAATAATAATAATAATAATAATAATAATAATTAGTCAAAGCTATTATTTATGCTTTTAGTGAGGATTACTCCATCTAGCTATCATATTCTGAAAATTGAAAAATGAACCTGGACACGGGAATCGAACCCGGGACCTTTGGCTTTGTACGCCAAGGCTCTAACCACTTAGCTATCCAGGTGTCATTTTTCAATTTTCAGAATATGATATCTAGATGGAGTAATCCTCACTAAAAGCATAAATAATAGCTTTGGCTATTTAATTCTTAGATTGAAATCCCGTACAATTATAATAATTGTACAAATGGCAGCAATAAGCCAACTACCGAGTCGAAGATGGCTTTGTTATCTGATAGATAGCTCGTGATATTAATATAATCACATCCGCACTCCATCATAGGCTCTGCCTTAAAATATGAGTGAAGAATGACCCTGGGCACGGGACGAATCCTGGATAGCTCAGTATTTAGAGCATTGACGTACTAAGCCAAAGGTACCGGGTTTGATTCCCGTGTCCAGGTGTCATTTTTCAATTTCCAAAAAGTGTGCTAAACCTATCAATAGTAATAAAAAATTAATAAAAATGTCAAAATGAGAAGTTTTCCTAGCACTCGATGAACCAACACACAATAATATTGCCTAGCGCCTGTAAACTAGACTGTACCGGGTCGAGCGTGCGCGCTTGAAAAATAGAACCAGTTCTATCTTTCAAGCGTGCGCGCTCAGTCGCTCCAGTCTGGCCACCTCTCATTACAACCCATGTGTTCTATTTTATATTTTAGTCGCTCGCTCGCTCAGTCTGGCCGCCCCCTTACTCGGGAGTCTTGCTATGGGATTCGAGACTAACAACATGTCAATAATCTCTTGCTGTAGTAGGCAGTCGACACTGACAGTGACCTCCACCCACTTATTTTCAGGTTTCACGTTGCATGTACAGTCAATATAAAAGTATGCGTGTCTCAAAGTGTCTCAAAAATAATGTTTTTTGCTCTTTTTAATAAAATAAACTTTTCTTTAGACATTCATGTTAAAGGAATTGATAATAATTTTACCTTTTTAAAAGTGAAAACAGTTTTTTTTTCTATCTTTTAACTTACTCTAATTAGTTTCAATTTATAAATATACTCATATTTTACTAAGGAGAAATTATAATCAATAAAATAATTAAGAAAGACAGTAATTAGTTTCGTCTATGTGATTGTGGAAATAAGACTGCCGAGGTTCCGAGTAAATAATCGAGTAACTTTCATCGAGATCGAGTACTTTTAAAAAGAATCGGAAATGTGATACGCTTAGCTAGTAGCATGCTTTTCGATTGGGCCACTTGCATCTGCGAGTATTTGTATTGAAAACGCATGCGCAACATTTAAACCATAAAGGGTCATTTTTGCATAGCAGCAGAAACTGTTGGTGAAAAATGAGCTCTAAGGGAACTTGACTTTTGAAAGGAAATCGCATGGTAAACAGTCCAGCCAATAAGGTCGATTCTCACTTAGCTGGTAATAAAAGAGAAAATAAAAGAATAACAAGGTCCGAGTAAAGTTACTCGAGTAATCCCGATTACACAACACAATCGAGTTACTCGATTATTTTTACTCGATTGTGCCCATCACTACATTAGACCATTCGACCACCGAAGTGAGTCAATACACCAAGATTAAAAAGTAAAAACAACGACAATAAAAATAGTTCTAACTCAACCGGGATGAATGTATAGGCCTAACAGCTTAACTCAAGACATAAGACCGGAAAGAATATCATTAGTCATACATGCTTTAAATGCGTGAAATACTTTCACACAAACACATAATTAAACATAAGTGATTTTAAACCAATTAAACTATTTCACACGTTCTCACAAATAAACAAGCGGTTGGAAATTATGACGAAATTTTAGTTAAGCAACCCCTTCTTCCTTCACCTACTCCTCCCGCAGGCCAAATTCAAATACGCCTCATCCCCTTTTTTCCCCAGACAAACATGGAGGTCTATCCCTTTGTCTCTCTCCCAACCTCTCACCCGCGAGCTGTTTGAGGACGTGCGGCCACTTCAAACGATTCGCTTCCCCTTATCGTACTGAGCCCGGGGGAAGTTACTTTTCCTGGGAACCATAACATTTTCGCATCAATGTTTGTGTGCAGTTGAAAGCACAAACATTGGGGATTGGTTGCTAAAATTCCGGAAAATTTTAGGGCTGTGGACATGAGCATATACTCATCCACCAAATGGCAAATGTCAAGTACGTCCGGCAGGTTTGATCCTCGGTAGGGTGTTCTAAGGGAGGTTTTCCTTAAATGTTTTCCAACTCTCTCTCCACAAAAATAAGGGTAAATTTCCTCTCAGTTCAACCTTAATAAGTCCTAACACACTAGAACCAGGGTGGGAAACACTGTCGACAACCGCCACAAGTGGCGAATTGAGTTTGCCAACGCTCGTGGTAAAATTAACTTTTTCCTGATTGCGTGTGCTGGTTGTAAATGGATATTCCCTGCGTATAATTGTAAAAAAGCTAGGAATGTGGTATACTAGACGTGAAGCGCAAACTTTATGTAAACTGAAGAAAACGCTGTCCCATAAATTTGAATCACGTTTTTCTGATTTCAAGGAATTCAGATTGGCATTTAAATTCCTGCGTGATTCATTCCACCTTGACATTACAAACCCAAGCAAAGAAATTTCCATCCTTCTGTCTTTGGACAGTAGTGGCCTTGAAGATGATTTTCTTTCATTTAAAAGTTTGGAACACTTAAATTTACCATAATTCTTCAGTCACAGATATGTGGAAATCTATTATGACTAACAAAGATCTCAAAACTTTGAAATTTATCATTTAGAAATTACTATCGATGTTGGTAACAACGTGGGTGAGTGAATCAACGTTTTCTACGATGGGACTCATCATGTCAAAATATAGATCTCAAATCGTTGATGTCAATTTAGAGGCGGGGCCAAGAATTGCATCGAGTTCGGATATTCAGTCAATGTTTCTGCAACATGTCAGACAAATGATTGTCAAAGTTTATTTTAAATTAAATCTAACATTTCTAATTCTAACAGTTTTCATAATTTGCATTTTAGGAAATAATTTTAACTAAGTAGTCAAAGTGTACACGTTTTGAATAAACTTGTTCAAATAGTGTTTTGTTTTAAATGTTCGATTGAACAACCTAATCTCTACATTTTAACAATGTGAGGTTAATTTTATTCCTCCCTCTTCATACCTGTGGCTAATTGAAAAATCGGTTGTCCACCTTTGCATTTTAATAATTTAAGACGGGAAACAAAAAAATCCCCACTTTTTCAGCTTTTCCGAGGAGGGGGGGGCTGTGCCAATTTTTTTTATCTGTGCTACTGGAATAGGAACAAATAATATAAAGCTTAGGGGGAATGTACCATAATTTACTAGGAGAGTGGTGTTGTAAAAAAACAGCCCACGGTCTACCTGTAAGTAACCTTCCCGTCACCAGCAAACCAGCTCAGATGAGCTTCACACCTTAATCCACGTGACATCTAATGGGTGGTGGTGTGTTGAGCTTTCATCTCTCAAAATAGATGGCGTTGCTAACGTTATACAAACTGGTGAATTCCAGCCATCAGGTTGGCACCATTACTGGTTTGTTTAAACATTTGGGAAGCTGGCTGACCGGTAATCAGTCAAGGCTGAGAGCAAACTTTTACTAGAACTGATAGAGATAGGAAGTGTAGGGTCCACTGGACTGTAAAATGAATAGGCGACTCAAGTTGGACTAAATGTGAGGAGATAAAACAATAACACTCTCTAGCAGAAAAATTAGCCTAGCCATCCCAGCCAGAAAGACGCTTCTGTCTGACACGTCCGAAATAAGACAAAAACCCGGTCGGGGAATTCTAGAGGCCGAAAATGTTCACGATTACAATATTTTCTTTACGTGTATGAATGTTTAGACTTCAAATAGGGAGAGAGTGAAATCATAGTTTTGTGGGGAAATACAGTCCATTGAAACGTACACATGTCTCCCAGCATACGGCATCATTTAACTTCCTTATCCCTCCCATTAGCGTACATCGTACATCTTTGTGTAGTTTGGATGGGTAATAAAATGTTCTGAGCGACTTTTTCATACAAGTGCTCAAAAATAGCAATTTACCGTGTTGGTGGTCACATGCTCTAGGATAGCGTCTTTCTCGCATTAGTACAATAGACTGGTTTGTCATTGACGAAGAGGTTGGGGTTCAAATCCCTGCTGAAGGTATTTTGGATATATCTTATTCAGTGTTTCCTTTTATTTTCCCACGCAAATGTGGGTACATCTCCTGTAATTCATTCTACCTTCATCACCACCACCACCCCAATATCGTAATTAATATGCATTCATTCAGCCCGGACGGGAAGTAAAACCCGGTGACTTTTTGGCATATATATGTTTGTTACTTTTATTTCTCATTTTATCTAAAACTACTGACATTAGAGTGTAAAAATTCTCAACATAACTCTATTACTGCCCAGTTTTGCTAGTTATTTTGCCTCATGAAAAAGGGTCATGAACAAAAAAAGTGAATCTTTGGTCTGGAGAATACCAATAGTGACAAAAGATTGGGGTGGAAAAATATGACATATTGGTCTATTAGAGACCTCGGGCAGTGTCAAGTACACCAAATCACTTTGACCAATAACATATGATTAGTTGGTCAGTTTGA
This sequence comes from Timema genevievae, assembly GCA_902155825.1. Taxonomy (NCBI): domain Eukaryota; kingdom Metazoa; phylum Arthropoda; class Insecta; order Phasmatodea; family Timematidae; genus Timema; species Timema genevievae. The sequence goes on from CABFWO010000490.1 coordinate 124,820, forward strand.
ATACCAATAGAGTCGAGTTCTCTTAGTCCTAAATCCTAACTAGATGTGAATTAACGTGGAGTACGATTCGGGGCGCTATTATCTCTTAGCTTATGAAACCTGTAAAAATAATTTATACCAGTATTTCAGGAGCTTTGGTCAGTTGTGTACCCATTTTGGGGCCATGGCCTAAGGGGCCGTCCTTAAATTAAGTAGAGATTTTGGGGTGGGGAGGGAGGTTCCGTATTTCACTAAGTTTTATTACGAGGGGCTGGGAAGTCAGAATTTATCTTACGTAAGGATTTTTATCGGGGGGTGTCATGGAAAATCTTACGAAACCTTACGTGGGGTGTGGGAGGGGAAGCGGGGGTCAAAAATCGTAAAAAAAAAAAATAACGTAATTTAAGGATGGCCCCTAACCAACGTACCCTTTCCAGTTCTTTATGAAATAAAAGACGTACAATCGTACATAGCTGTTGTTTTGCTAAGTATAAACGGTCGATCCAAATGTTAGCAAAGCTCTAGTAATAAGTTAAACTAAACATTAATAGATGAAAAGAAAGTCTAATAAATGCCATCACTTCACGTCAAAATCTGCGTTAATTTGTCTATCAGACAGGGGGTGACTGTTTTAAATGTGGTGAGCTAAATTTAGGAATACTATGTGTCCATATGTGTAAATAAATCAATCATTAATTTTTGTTTTCCCAATTAAAATGCATTGAAATGGAAACATTTTAACGAAAATATTTCAATAACTATTTTTAACATGGTTTGAAAAGTCCATAAGAATTATTAAAGATGCCCGGATATGTTATTAAAATAAATAAAAACAATAATGTTGAATTATTAAATATTTTTAAATACTTTTTTTGTTTATAATCGTGCATTTATGGGTAGGCTCAGCCTTAAATGGTTAAGCTACACATTTAGTGTATCCAAGCTACATTCCAGGGGTACTGAAAAATACATTTAATATTATTTGTAATGAGCTAGTTCTGCTATCCAATAGTAGGCTAAATAATATATAAGTGCCTGGCTATGAGTGCAATGGGAGATTGGAAAACCCAAAGTGAAAAAATTCCCGTGGAAAGTCACTAGATTGTTGCTGAAAGGTAGGTTAAGGTTCGAATCTCATCTGGGTGCATGGCGGTTGGTTTTTCCTATGTGATTTATCACTGTGGTTTTCTCGTCCCCTCTTCAAGATAATGCGAGTGCTATTTCTACACCTTCTTTTTCAACCCTCTATATAGCCAAATACATTATTTTTAGATGTGACGTTCCCACGACTACACTTCTAACTTTGGCATGATCTTGTCTCGAGAACTTCATGATTGGTGGGACATGATCCTCTTCCTAAATGAGTCATGTATATTCTCGTGCATGTAATCAAGCCATTATAATACACCTCTTCACCGTCCTAAATGGCTTCTGCCAGAGATAGGGGCGGGTACATGTTCTGCCTGAGAGAAATAAAGACAAAGCTGGTAATAGCTGCCCATAAAATTTTGTATCACGTGCCTCCAGGGGTCTACAATTTTAATATTACCCTATTAAATAAAATTTAATTCTTTCTTTAAAGACATTTTGTTAATTTGAGTTTCCATGGTTTTGTTAAATATTTGTTTTTGAGAATAAAACATAATTCAATCATTATAGCAAAAAGTCACATGCACATTATTTAAAACATGTGATCATTATTAATGTTTTCATATTTTTTTGAAGGGCTACTTTTGAGTACCTATAAAAATAAATAAATAACTGCATTAATATAATACTAGCGATCTTCACACAATATTTAAAACGTGTGTCTATTTATTTAGCTTTGTTACGTGTGATATTTCTTTTGAGAGTCAATCTAGTAAAACTGTTTGTGAATGTATTGCTTTTTGTTTTTTTGATTTAACCAATTAATTATTTATAATAATACTTTATTATTTAACTATACTTTGTGGTCACTCACCAAAGTTAGTAAAATGTGAATATATTAATTTTATATTATTAATATAATTAAACATTAGACATGTAAAAACTGTTCGAAACTGTGTGGTTATGAATTTTTTATAATATTAAAACATTTATATTCGTTTAACCCCGTGTATCTACTAACATAAGTTTTTCAACCAATTCTCATAATATATATATAAACTTAACAGACTCAAAGTAAATAACTACACACATGATCGAAGCCATGGGTTAAGGGTCATGGGTCTGGAAATCCTCCCCCTACCCAAAACTACCCTAGAAATTTCACCTAATGCTAACTTAAATTTAAAATTCACTTTTCCAAAATCATAAACTAAAAATAAACATACATACCTAATCAAGCCGTTCCCTTGCGGGGTAGGCAAGAAACTATGCGTGTAGCTCAAAAACAGCAACTACGTACTTAATCGAACCTTACTAATTCTCTCCACGCTCCCTATCCTTACATACCCCCTTCGCCTCAACAACATCCATACATTAAGTTATGCTCTTTTATTATTAAAACCCTTAATGTTTCTCTTTTTCACACATTCTCCCAACATTTAGCCACGTACTAAACAACCTACTCCTTCCTTTTTATCAACACACTCTACCTTCATATATTTGCTTCGTCACTCGATCCATACTAATCCTCACAACATGCCCAAACCCCCGTAAGACGCTTCTTTCACATTGGCCTAATCGATTCCCTTCCAAACCGCACTCCTTAAGCACCAATTCATTACTGACTCTGTCCATACGAGTATTTTTCAAATACATTTCTCATATATCTCATTCCAACCGCTTTTGTCATGCTTTTGTCTCTCCTGACTAACCCACACTTAACATCAATAAAACAATGTTGGTACTAGCACACGTTTATATAATGCCATCTTTCTCTCTTTAGATACTACTTAATTTTTTGCATTAGTCCACACACATTTAACTACTCTCTGAGATGAATTCACCCATCCGTCAATTTCCTCAATTACTTTCATTTTTACAAAAAAATCTGCCCAGATGCACAAAATCATTTATATTATTGTAAGAACATTTAATTATTATAGCTACTAGTTGGAAAATATAGTTTTATATTGGTATCGCTGATACCGTTTCTGTTTATTGATAATATTTAATATATTTAAGTTGGCTTTCGCGAGTTCGTTGTAAAATACCAGTTTTTGTTTGTAATTGTTTTTCATGTCATGTCTCAGTAAAGTAAATAATTATTATACTTCATACACCGTTGTAACTCAATATGGTAGCATTAGCGTAGTTCGTGTGCGGCATAAGTAGGAAATAAGTGTTTCTGCATTTCAGTCTGTCTTTTTCATTGTGATTGTTAATTTTGGGTACGTGAATACTGACAGTGATCGCACCTGTGCATTTGGAAGTACGCAACTGGAATTGACAATGGAATATCATGGAATTGAAAAACTACGAGGTTCCGAAAACTAGAGCATTTGGAAATTCTCTACAAGAAACCTGCTAAGTGGCATTGAAGGTGCATATGAAGTGTGTATTTGTGATGTCACGAATCCAACAGCACTAACCGATGGCGCAACTGTAGCTGAGAAAGCTACGGATGACATAGCCACGAAGGCATGGGACAAGGCGGATCGAGCAGTGAGTCCAAGTAATCGTAAAAACGTTAGAGGCATGGCATTGCTGGTCGCATGTGAATTTGCAAGAGATTTGTGGATCAAGCTACACACGATTTTTGAGCAACAAAGCAAGCAGCTCCAACTGTGCAAGCTGAATTTTTTGGTTTCAGTATGAATTCAACTGACAATATGGTGACCCACATTGACAAGTTTGAAGGATTAGTGTTACGTATGCAGCAGTTAAACGTAAAGCTGGATGAGTCATCATTAATGGTAAAGTTATTAGATACACTACCAGATGACTACGAAAGTATTTGACAGGCGTGGTGGGCGAGGCCTGAAGACCAACAAACATTTGCTAATTTAGCGCACGTGCTGGCATCTGACGAGAAGAGTCACCAATAGCGAATGGAAAAATGTGAAGAGTTGGTAGCGATGATGGCAGCCAGAAGTATAATTCAAGGTAAGAGCGAGCCTAGCAAAAATGGCGTTGGTCATAATAGAGAGTAATAAAAAATTGGTGGAGTTACAGCCGAAAAGAACAAGGATAAAAAACTAAAATTCAAATGTTATGGCTGTGGTGAGAAAGGCTATATTCGACGTAATTGTCCAAAAGAGAAGAAGGGACAAGATGGCGGTACGTCAACTGAGGGTAGCAGTGTTTAAGCTTTTATAAGTGAGGTTATGAATGCTGAACTTCATAGTGAGGAGTGGATTGTTGACTCTGGTGCGACCGATCGTATGAGGTAGCACTGTGAATGGTTTTCATCTTTTGAACGCCTCACAACACTGGTAAAAATAAAAATTGGTGATCAATCCACTACCAAGCTATAAACGAAATTATCTGCACTTGCCGAATGTACAAAGATTTTTTTTTCTGAAATATATACAGTTGACAAAGGGGATGACATGTAGTTCATCCAGGACCGGGTGTGAATCCATAAAATATGGCCTTGTCAAGACACGTGCTTTTTGGGTTGGTAAAATATCCTAAATGTAAATCCATGTGAAAACACCGGAAACGTCATCCTGTGAAAGTGAACCAAGTTTTACATCAAAGGACACGCTGCAGATCTAGCTTGAGTGGTTTGGTCATCAAAAAAAACGTCACATACAGAAAATTCTTAAAAGACATGGAGTTGAAGTTATGGTGGATGATGCATTTCGTGGGGCATGTGTTTAGGGGAAGCATCATTGAAAAATCTTCCAATCACACGAACAACGTGCCAAGGAACCTGGTGAAGTTATTCTCGTTTATCTATGTGGGCCTATAGAGTATGGGTCATTGGGCAGAGCAAAGTATTTTGTTGTGTGCTTCAAATGTGACTATTCGCAGTTTCGTGTGATTTACTTTCTTAAAGAAAAATCGGAGACTGTGGGAAAGATAACTGAAATGTTAAAAATGTCTGGTAATCACTGTGGGCGTGCAGTAAGAACATATTAGTGTGACAGTGGAAAGGAATTTGATAATAGTGATGTGCGAAAACTCCTGAAATTGAAATGTATGAAGCTTGATATAACAAATACATACATGCCGTAGCAGAATGGCAGTGCTGAACTTACAAACATAACATTGTTCGAGCTTACTCGAACAATGCTTTTGGCGAAAAAATTGACAAAATTACCATGGGCTGAGGTTGTGAATACTGCTGTATATATTATTAATAGAATGGGACCTAGTAGTATTAATGGGAAGACATATTATGAATTATTTAGGGGAAAGACTGAACATCTTGAAAAACATACGTCTTTGGTATAGACTGTTATGTGCATGTGCCAGCAGAAAAGCAGAAGAGATGGGTCGCTAAGGGGAAGCAAGGCGTGTTCATTGGATATTTAGAGGATGTGGATGGTTACCGCATCTGGATGAAGTCTGAGAATTGTGTAATCCGGAGCAGACACGTCATGTTTCAGCTGGAGTTTAGTGAGACGTTGGAATTATTTCCAGTGGACATAAATAACAACTCAGAAGCTGAGGAAAACGAGCCTGTTACAAGTTTGACTGATACCATAGCTTAATTAACAACGCTGTCATTGCGAGACCGAGCAACAATTAAACGACCTTAGCGCCTTATTGAATTGATGCTAGTTGAATTAGGTGAGCCAAGATATTTTGCTAAGACGTCAAAGTCTGCAGAACACTCATACTGGAAGGCAGTGATGGAAGAAGAAATGAAATTGCAGGAGTAAAATTTGACATGGACAATAGATGAACCACAGGCAGATCTCAAGACTATTTCGTATCACTGGGTGTAACGTGAAGTGGAAGGCCAATGGTTAAATGAATTGGTACATGGCACGTCTAGTTGTCAGAGGTTTCAGTCAACGGGAAGGGACCGACTACACCGAAACGTTAAGTCCTGTTGCCCGTTTTGATAAAACCCGAGCGGTGTTTAGTATTGCAGCCAATAAGCATCTCAAATTGGCACAGTTTGATATAAAAATAGCTTTTCTGAGCGGTATAATTGAATAAGAGAGTTACATGGAGAAGCCAGAGGGATTTGATGATGGAACCAATTGTGCCTGAAAACTTCAGAAAAGCCTATATGGGCTGAAAAATCGCCTTGATGCTGAAACAAACGATCCAAAGATTTGTTATTTACCCTCCAAATGTGTGAAAGTACGGCAGATCCATGTTTATTCTACTCCATTAATAAAGGCAGAAAATTAATGTTTTTTTATTATGATGATGTACTGGTTATTGCTACTAGAAAGTCTGACATTGGTGATTTTATGTTCAAGTTTAAGGCAGAGTTCAAGATACATTTGTAAATTTGCTGATCGAATGCAATAATGATGGTTCAGAATTTATTTATCAAAAAAATCTATACTGATGGCATACATTGAAAATTTAACACGCATGATGCAAATCCTGTTTCAATACTAATGGAGAAGTGCTTACAGACAAGGTAAACGAGTTATACTAATCCAATTATTGCTCCGTATAAAGAGGCGATAGGCTGTCTGATGTATCTGGCCTTTACTACGTGACCAGATATTTTTTTAGTGAGCTATGTGTCACAGTTCCTTTAAAATGCGGAAGAAATACAATGGAAATTTGTCCAACCTATTATGAAATATATATGAGGTACAAATTCGATGAGCATCGGGTACACAGTTGCCAAGAAAGTCGGTAAACTCTAAGCTTACAGCGATGTTGATTATTCCAATACACAACTATCAGTGAGTGGAATCATTTATAAGTTCAGTGACGGGGCGATCCCCTGGGAGATCAGATGACAGCAAAGTGTGTTGCTGTCGACAACTGAATTAGAGTACATTGCTGATAACGAGGTTGCAAAATATGCTCTCTGGCTGAGTCAACTATTCCACGATATCTCTCCATTGAAAATTGTGCCTGTGGTGCTTCTGGATATTGCAAGTACTAACAAGTTGGCCAAGAACCCTGAATTTCATAAGCTTTTAAAGCATAAATATGTGTGTTTTAATTTTATGCGTGAGTTAGTTCATGAAGGCTATTTAATGATCAAGTATGTGCCTAGCAAAAGTCAAGGGGCGGACATCTTTATAAAACCAGATTCACGTGTGCAATTTGAATGGTTGCGTGAAATGTTGGGTATGATTTAAATTATAACCTACAATCTGAATGTGATTGTTGATTGTAGGACCTATAATTCTGTTCTGGAATGTTCACCATATTGTTGTAGGCCTTATATTTAGTTTTTACTAACAAATTCAATGTTTTAGGGGAAATGTTATTGTAAAACCATTTAATTGTTCTATATCTTAGTTGGTAAATGTACTTTTAAATTAGTATCACTAAGACTGTTTCTGATTATGGATACTGTTTGATAGTAAGTTTAAGTTGGCTTTCACGAGTTCGTTGTAACAATGCCTGTTTTTGTTAGTAATTGTTTTATATGCAATGTCTCAATAAAGTAAGTAACTATCATATTTCGTACACCTATGTAGCTCATTAATTTACTTGTTCTGACAATCTTTCATTTATAATAAGCTGGCAATCAATTCCTGATTCATCTTTATCAAACACTATCACCTTAGTTTTGTAGACATTTAGAAGAAGATCCATTCTGCCCGTCACCACATTCAAACAATCAAACGCATTCTAATAGTCACTTTCATTCTCAGTCATTAATACGGCATCTTCTGGATAAAACAGCACTCTCACATTTACATTATCCTTTTATACACCAATGGCGTCATCAAAATCATCCCTCACACATCTATCCATGAATACATTAAACAACCGTGGGAACATAGCACAACCTTGTCCAAGACCCTGTTCAATGTCAACATATTTACTCAAAGCTCCATCCATGATTCATCTTAACGCACGATTTACTTCCATCATACTTCGCCATAATTTCATTTACTAATTCAGCCACATCATATTTTCTCAGAACATTCTATAACATACTCCCATAATCTACTCCTGCTCACACGAGCTCAACAAATGCACAATACACTTTTTTCCTTACTGTCATAAATTTCTCAAGCACTTATTGCAAGGCAAATATTTGGTCCATGCAACCTCTATCTGGCATGAAACCACATTGCACACCCCAAATCTTGTCCGGAGTTTTTTAACACATCCTTTCAATTAAGAATCTCCCAAAATCTTTGCCTGTAATACTCAACAAACTAATTTTCATATAATTATTACATTCATTATTACTGCTTTTACAGTGTACAAAGGAATAATGATGGCAATCTTATTGTCATTAGGAACATTTGAAATCTCAGAACACACATTCAACAGCTAACATAATCTGGAAAATAGTACTATGTCCCCAAACTTAAGCATTTAACTTGTGATCTCATCTACGTCCACAGCTTTGCCTTTCTGTATCACTTTCATAGCTTATAACACACTATCCTCGTTCATTCTTTCGCTCATCATAACCTTTTCCCTATTTTATGCTACTTTATCTAGGTTTTTGCCATACGGCTGCTCAAAATAAATTCTCCATCACTCTTTTATACTGTTTTCATCCCAGATCATTTCACCACGTACATTATGAATGCCATAGGTCTTTCCTTGCACTCCTTGTTTAGTTCTCTTTACATACTTCCAGAACAGCTTCATTTTTCCTTCAAAATCATTCTGAATTATTTCTCAATTTTTTAACCTAATTTTCTCTTTACTCACCTTTCATACTTTCTTTGCATTAATCAGTTTTTCTTTGTACATGTTCCACAACCTCTTGCGTACTGTTTCACCCTTTACAGCAATCATTCGTGTGTATGCTTATTTATTTCCTCTCACAGCTTCTTTCACCTATTCATTTCATTATGCATCTCTTTTTGAGTTTTCCACTCCCGCTGACTCACACAAATCTTTCGCGCACTTAACTACGACCTCTTTTATTATGTTCCGAGTACTTTCCATCTCATTAGAATTTATTTAGACATTTCGTTCTTGTGAAACTAATTTTTCACTCAGCAATCTTTCATATTACGCTCTCACACTTTTGTCCAGCAACTTTTCCACTTTCACTCTAACTTTCTTAATACTATTACGCTGCTTCCTCACAAAATTGCTACCTAACTCAACTTATAAGATCACTAGGAAGTGATCCGTTACACATTCAGCTCCACGCACAGCCTTAGTATACGCCATTCACGACCTAAGTTTACTTGGATGACAGCTCAAAAAGTAACTAAAAAATAGTCCCTAAAATATCACTACGCCAACAGCTGATATCTGCCACTGTCACTTGGAACAGCTGTTATGAAAACATATGGTTATGTAGAGTAATGTGATAGTTAACCACAGTAATTTAGGCCAATATTATGCCTCAAAGAATTTTGAAATTGAAATTTTTGAATGACTTGGTGATCTGTAACTTCTCTTCTTTTTTCCTCCTGGGAACTCATTATCAAAAAAACACACACAAATCTATCCACAAATAAAAAGAACCCCTTATAAAATGTCGTGAGATTAAAGTTAGATTAAACTTATATTTAAGTTTGATAAAAGATAAAAGTTTAAAGTTAGATTAAAGTTAGATTAAAATTAACCAAATTAGGCCTAATATGTATTCGAACTAAAGAGAAAATATCTGTATACACAAAGTTATTCTTAAAATAATTAGTAATATGATCTAGGATTAAGTTTTTTTACGTTAATACAGAAGCCCAATAATTAAAATAAAAGGTAATTTAACTTAGTTATAAATTATTATAAGTTAGAGTAAGGCGTGGACCTAACAAACTAGAGACTTAATTTAAAGTTAAAAATATAATAAACGCGCACAGTAATAAATTCTATGAAATATATTTAAATTAAACAAAGTCTTAATATTTATTTGAGGTCGTCCACAAAGCTTATTTATCCTTCTATTCAAGTTAAAATAATTATTATTCCGAGCACTTTCACAAAAGGTCTAACAAATATGGCTTTAAAATGGCGACCAACGAATATTAGCCATGTGGTTGATGATGACGCGGACAAGTTGTTTAAAATGGTGTATCCTCGCAGCAGACGATTATATTTTATTCAGTTAAATATTTCTAAAAACAATAAACTAATAATAAAATAGTTAATCATATATAAAATAAATTACAAATATTTTTATCTTTACCAAGTAAATACGATGCCTTTATTAAAAGGTATTAATGCATGCACTATACTACACATCATAGATAACATTCCAAAACAAAGAATAGGTACTTTTAATATATGTTTAAAATATTGTTTCGGATTGGGTAAAAAGAAATTGTTAAAAGTAATGAAATAATGTGAGAAAACTTAAGTTTAAGTTATTTTAAATGTAAAATATAACATGTAATTAAAAAACTTAACATTCATAACAAAACAGTGTTCTTTTACAAGTGTTGGTAACCTAAAACCTAAACATATGATTTTTGAACTGTCATCCAGGTAAAGACCTATCGTGAATGAATTATATTCTTTACTAAACTTCTAGTCTCTCATGATGCACCACAAACTCAATTATCTTTCTCGTATTGTCCCTTTGCCATGTATACAAGTTAATATATTTGTGCTTAAAACGTTTGTTCAACACAAATAAACCTTTTTATTCACACAGACTCGCTAACTCATTAACGTTCTTGCTTACCCTGATAATTATCATAAATACATAGGAAAACAATAAATATAGCTGAACAAAAATGTTGATTGAAAAATGGAGACACTTAGTTGATACAGTGAAGTATAATGATTTAATAAAAACAGATGTAAAGTACTTGCATAAAACCAATCAAACATAAAAGTATTTCTTAGTTATTTTAATGAAGAATATATCAATGAAGTCTTTAATTGTAAGGGAGCTAGCTATAAGCATTTGGCTCTTCTTTTATGATAAAAGTTAAATTCAGTAAATTTAAAGTTTGCGCTACGAATTCAATGGCAAAGAGGGACAAACTTTCAAAAGTTACTGAAAAAAATGTTTAGTTTAAAGAGGCCTGAGAAGTGACATGATTACTTACCTATTCAATGGCAAATTTAAAAGAAATGTTGCTATTAAAAGTATTCAAAGCAAACAATATTAATTGGTAAAAATCGACATTTAGAACAAAATAGTCATGTGTTGAAATAAAACTTCGATTAAATAAAGTTATTTTTAAAGAACATTTTAATTTTTAGTAAGGAGATTTAAAATTATTGGTGATAAGAAAGAATAAATTGTTATAAAGTGTGTTAATAAAAGTATATTAATGTTATGTTGTAAAAAAATTGGTAAAAAATACTACTATGGAAATAATAATTCAAATATGTTTAGTTGAGAGGTAAAAAAAAGAACTGGAATATTACTAGATAGCTCAGTGGTAGACCATTGACGTGCTCAACTTAAGGTCTCGGGTTTCATTCCCACGTCCAAGCATCTTTTTTCCACGAATATAAGTTATTTTCATATTAGTTTTAAATTTGTTTATTTAAAGTAGACTTATGAGCACAAGGCTGTAAATTGTTATCATAGGTTTGTGTCAAAATATGGCTTACAAATAAATTAAATTAGGATTGTATGCTTATAAAAAACATTCAAGGAGGACTTGAAATGATTTAATATTTAGTTAGAGAACTAAAATAAAACTTAAAAGTTCAAAACACACATGCCTTTTATGAACGTAATTTAAATAATCTCTTTGAAATGTAAATTTTAGAGGGAAAACGCATTTTTTAACAATACTTGTCTAGAAATCTACCGTTAATCTACTGCCTAATTTTATTTCTGAAAAGAGAAAATTAAATTTTTCGTACTGTAAATTTGCTTCATTCCAACGAAGAGGCGAGAAACGAACAATTCGTTCGAAAGCAAGTGAAACAGAAATAATCTATCGAAATCGCCTCACTTCCCGTTATTAACGTCATCTTGGTCATCGCACGTCCATCTAACCTCTTTCCACCCCCCCCCCCAAAGCAACCGACCCCCTCTCTGCAAAATTCGCATCAGACGGTCAATTAGGCCAGCGCTTGGAACTGCGTGAATCTCAAGTTCGGCCAAACTTTAACCTGCCCTTTTCCCCCTCCGAACTTTATATTTCTCCTAAATTGAAAGGGGGGGGGAGGGGGACGGGTTGATTTGCTATCCAAGACTCTGGAATTTTGATATGTACTGTACTGAAGACAAACTTAATAAATATAATAGTGCTAGCAAACTGCGACCTTCGATGAGTCACAGCGGCATTTTACCAAGTTAAGAATTGTCTTTATAAAATAATACACAATTAAAACAACTATATGGCTTACTCTATTATATTTATTGATTGATTGAATTAATTTGGGCATTGAAAACAGACTAAACTTTGGAAATAAAAAACTCGACTACAATTTTTTTTATAACTTCAGAAAGTGTATTATTTTTCCCACAAAAAAAATTCAAATGCTAAAAATGACTTAAAAGAGCAACCTTAGCCTTCCAATAGATACAAATTTAATTACACTTATGAATTAGATTTACCTTTAGTAATATTTTCCAAACATCATACGTTTTATTAACGCACAACTTTAAAACGTTATCTAAGACAACCCCCTGAAATCAAATAACTTATCATGGTACCAGAAATGTAGGCTACTGTAAATATCTTATCTGGGTAGATCTCGGTAGCACTTAATATCATTGATCCATTGATCTTAGGGTATAACAAAACATCTCTAAGTGACTTTGGAGCAAATCCCAGTGAAATAAAAGGGCATGTTTTCACTTGTTTCAAATTAAGTCAAAATAAAAGTGACTCAGACCCCAGAAGTTTGATTTTGGGAGCTAGTATACTTACTTATGTATTTTTTATTTATGCTATTCAATATACGCTTTCTAAACATATATTATATCAACACATGTCCTACCCGCTTCGGTGGCCCCATGGTCTAAGGCGCTACTCTCGTAGTAGAATTTATTACATATGGCGGGGAGATCGAGATTCAAATCGGGTGTACCGAGGGTGGTTTTTCCAAAATATTTTTACATTCCTCCTCCAAGAAAATGTGGGTGCACTTCTTCTAAATATAACCTTCCTAATCCCTGGAACCATTAGCGTAATTAGTACATAAGAGTATAGCCCGAACGGGTAGCTAGTAAGACGCGGTGTTAAAAAAAACACGTGGTTTACAAAATAACAATATAGGACCTTATACCTAATACCAAACCCATCCCTAATGTCAATATATTTACCATTTGGATAGTAAGTCGAGCCCATAATCCGTAAGATCTTCGTCATCGCCACCCTGATTAAAAATAGTTGTGATCGATCATTTTGGGGAACAGACACTTATGTGTGTGTGTAGTTCTTTTTTAGTACAACGTCTTACTACCCGTTGGTTATACGCTTATGTACTAATTACTCCAATGGTTCTAGGGATTAGTGAGGTTATATTTACAGAAAGTGTACCCCTATTTGCGTGGAGGGAAAGTGGAAAACCCAGTTTGAAAAACTTACCCTTAATACATCTGACTGAGATTCAAACCTCGATCTCCCCGTCATCTGCAATCTATTCTACTGCAAGAGTAGACCACGTGGCCACCGAAGCGGGTCACTTATGTGCGCCTATAATATAATAGGATAGAAAAAGTAAAATAATATTCTTATAGTCATTGAGTCTATATAAAAATTATGTATGCATCGGCCTGAATCTAGCTAGTGCTAACTAGAGCAGGGTTCTTAAAAAACCTCTAAGTTCTCAGCCACAGGCTTTAGTAAAAGGTGTCGTACCCGCACCGGTGGCTACGTGAAATAAGTGTCAAGCTCATAGACTCTGGTTTAGGTGTGATTGGTAGGGTGAGGTTTAAACCCCGGCTAGATGAATTGTTAAATTATTTTTTTCCTAAATGTTTTCTCACCCTCCCACCATATAATTGTTGGGATATTTCCTTTAGATTCTACCTTCCTCATCAAAGTTGACTGAAAATTACCAAATAAGGGTTTTAGTGATTTCGGATTTTTATTGGTGGTTGGTTGCTGTTAAGTCAAAATAGGTACACTTCAGATTTTGGTTTTGAAAGGATAGTTCAGCGTTTATGGAGCCTAAAAAGTACCAACTTGGAATTTTAGTAATTCATTATTAGTAATTTGTACTTTGATGTAGAAAAGAAGGAATTGCTATAGTTCGTGTTTTAATTTTAAATTATCCTTAAGAATATCAAGATGGAATTATGACAATTCTAACACTTCCAAAACAAACAATCAAACCGTATTAAATAAGTACCAACTGGAACTATACCCAAAGTATCCTGAAAAGTAACACTAGAGGTCTAGACACACATGGTGAACTATACAATATCCTACCTAATCATAGCCTGACCTCTGGCGGATAGTACATAGTGGATTAATACTACAACCAAAGTTGGTACTTTTCCTACTTTTAAACAGCAACCAATATACTATAATAAAAGTCCGGACTTGATATTATTACGAATCGCGAATTTTTCAGGATTCATACGCGCTGATTTATTATTTTAAAATAAAATAAAAAATTGAAGCATTCACGACTTTTCTACAGCAACCAAAATGTAGTAAAAATCCTGAAGTGAGACAATTCCAAGTTGCTACTTTCCAGCTATCACCTCATCGTTATCCAATGAGTGTTGTTAAATGCGGATAGCCGGGACGGGTAGTGAAACGTAGGTGTCTTAGGAAAGGGACTTAGAAGTGAAGCCAATTTGGAATCCCTGGAACAAAAGATGTTTGCACAGTAAGATGACAACGCCCTCAACTACGAACCTGCTTTTATTTACACAGTAAAACCGCTTGAACTCAAGAGCGTGTTTACCTTCGCCGGGATTTGCAGGCAACCCGCATTGCAGCCATAACAATAGTTATAACTCTGTTTTGCAAATTTCACCACTATCGCTGAATGGAAAATGGATTATTCAGTTTATGTTTTTGCTTCACTTTGTTTGAGGCATTTAAGATTCACTTTCTAGACGAATGACTTTATCAACCTAAGACTTACAAACCAACCTAAACTAAGACAGTAACAGTTCAAACTAAACAACCAGCCCCAGCACCATATTGTGTTGTAGAATGAACCTATATTCACATATTAAATAACTTACTTAAAATTGTTGCGTGGAATCAAAGCATAATTATCCAGACTTATATTTGTTTAGTTATTATTTTTAAAGGCATTTAAAACCAATAGATCTTTCGATTTATTGAAATGTTTTGAGTTACATAAATGATAAATTAACGCCCTTAAGTGTGGTAGCTGTATTTAATAGAATTCATTAAGAGATGACAGCAGCAAGCAAATAAACTAACTGATAATCATATTATGAAACAAAACATATATCACATTTAGACCCAAGCACGATTCAAACGGAACACTCAAAACCTATCAGTTTTTAATAATTTATCTTAATCACAACTCTCCGACACAAGTGATTATGGGATCTAGGCGTCAATATCGCCATATTGTATTTACCAGGCGCTTTTTGAGCAGATTACTACATAAATCAGCACATAACTTAAAAACTAAATTAATTATAAAACAGATACAATATTCAGGTGTGTTTGTTAATTTATTACTGGTAAAAGAGCAGCCCAAATTTTACCAATGGACAATTTTAGGCTCTACTGAGAATCAAACCTGGAACAGTTAGATCAGTAGACAGACGCACTACTGACTGAGTTAATGTGTCTGACTAATTTCACACGAGACTGTTGGTAGTTAAGGGAACAGTTTGAGCTCGAATATCGAATGCACTGAAGGGGTTGGTTTTCACCTCCTATCTCAAAGCTGGTACCGGCACATTTATTATAATAAAACCTTCCCTAACCCCATTCCTCATCCCTGAAACAAGTCGCTAGTAAATAGCCTTTGTTTTAAATGTAATCACTAAAACTTCCCTCCTCCTTCCACCCCTTCTTACACTTTCCATCCCCTTTTCACCCACTCAACCTTTTGCCCTACGTCTCCCTACCTGTTCGGATTATACATATACATATTTACATATAAATTACGCTTAAGTGGTAAGAATGATGAAGGTAGACTTAGAGAGGAAATATACCCGCAATTGCATAGAGGTAGAGTAGGAAACCATTTAGGAATAAGTCTTCAGAGGATCGGGACAATATTTGAACCCCAAAACTTCCCGTCACCGTCAAACAAGACTATATGAGCTTGACATTTAGACCACGTAATCACCTATGTGAGCTCCTCTCTCCCCTTACCCCTATTCCCATGTTGTGGGTAAGATAACAATTGAAAATATCTACCTTGTATATATACCCCTCCAGTGACGCTGGCTATGTATGCATTGTAGGCCTCTCAAACCAACCATCCTCCCCTAGAACGGGTTATTGAATTCTGCTGGGACAAAGTGGAAAATAGGTCGTTTGATCCCTTGTCTTGACACCAACCCCCCTAGGGGGCTGTGGGATTCCATGTTCTCTTGACAGGGCATCCCGCCCGCGTTGAGGGAAATGCGCTCGAAATATGGACACTAGAACAATCCTCATAACTAGGGTATTATTACCCCTTTTAACCCCCTATCCCCCTTTCACCCACTTTATACCTCTACCATTATCTTTTTATAGTGTCCCTTTGAGGGATTTCTAGATACTATACAAGTTAACTTTTTCAATTTATTTATACGTTGGTGACCTGGTGGTCTAGGGGTAAGGTGTCAGACTTCTGTGCTGTGGGTCCGGGGTTCAATCCTCGGTCCCGGCACAGATTTATCTGATTGCCAAACCCTTCCTTAACCTCTGACAAGATGTGTATTAATCACAGCTTGTGAATGTGAGGAATGCCAGGCCTCCACCGTGGTTCGGACTCCACGTTAAACTGTAGGTCCTCCATTTCATCTCACAATCACCCTACCATTACACATTAGCGTAAGTACGTATAACCCGAACGGGTAGTAAGACGCTGTGGTAATAATAATATTTATACGTTTATTATTTCCCCTCGCCGATTTGAGAAATTCGCATATTTACATTAATAGGGTGGGGACGAGGGTGATGTAACTTAGAGGACGTGTAACCTCATTTTTGTGGATTGAGAATGGAAAGCTTATTAGGGAAAACACTCTAAGCTCACTCTGCCAAGATTCAAACCCCAATCTTCTAGTCACCAGCATCTCAACATATTGAGAGCCTTATGTACACAGAGTGACCATCGGTGTGAATAATGTCATAATTTTCTGAAATATCCTTCTCATAAATAGAATGTGGTGGTAACTTTTTTATCTGTAGAGTAGTACTTTAATTTATCATTCATATTACTTATTTTGCAAGTATCAATGTAATTTTACAGACTTTATATGCCATAGATCCTTGATAAATTTGGGTTGAGCATTATTATTATAAATGAGGGAGATATTTTAGTTTGATTAAGAATTTTTTTAAATGTTTAGTAATTTTCCTTCTAACAGGATAAATTCTATGTAAACTTAATGATATAAAGGAGTATATTTATTTTACTTTTATTATAACTTATGACAACTTTTTATTTCCTATCATTACCCAACTTGAAATTTTACTCGTTAAATTTTATCTGTGTGCCCGTTTATTTAAACACTTTCTCCCCCCATCCCATCTCCATACCATTTACCACCAACTCGTTTCACGTTTGATTTATAATTTTTTGACGTAACGTGAATTCAAAATTTGGGTCGGATGGAAGGTAGAAAATAGGGACTGCAGAAATATCGGCAGTAATGGAATTTTCACACTGGTAATAGATTGTAGAAGCCGGGTTCGCTAATCACCCTTAGCAATTCTCGTTTTCGGAGGGTTGGTGGGGAGGGGGTGATTTGAGAGAGGGAGCCTGGAGGGATGCCAAGACACATTCCTACAACCCCTACTATATATTTTTCTCGTATATATATGTACCCACACTCTTCTCCCCCTCATTTCGCAGCATTTAATTAAGCTTACGCTCACTCGCGACACTGCTGTTCACACGCTCCACTCGATTACATACAAGGCGGAGAGGAGTGTTGTTCCTTCGACGTGGAGCAAGCTGAGTTAAGACTGTATGAAGGTACAGTCTCTTTCAATAAGACTTAGAACCTGCTTCGGTGGCCGCGTGGTCTAAGGCATCACTCTCGAAATAGATTAGACTGCCGATGACGGGGAGATCGTGGTTATATTCCGATCGGGTGTACTGAGATTGTTTTTTTCCCTAAATGATTTCTCAGTCTTTCTACTAACGCAAATACGGGTACACTTCCTCTTAATTCAACCTTGTTCATCCCTAACCCGTAAGTGTAATTAGTACATAGGCGTATAACCCAAACCGGTAGTAAGACGCTGTGCTAAAAACAACCTTAGACCACACCTGTGGTAGGATGGTCTAACGCGTCACTATCGCAATATACTGGGTTCTCACTGATTGGAAGATCGTGGTTTGAATATTGTCGAATGTACCGAGGTGGTTTTACCAAATAGTTTCCCACTCTTATCTGCTCAGATGCGATTAAACTTCCACTAAATTCTACCTTCCTGTGCCTGACCCCAATATTGTGATACTCGAACGGGTAGTAAGACGTGGTGCACAAGGCCTATATAAATAATATATACGCTTGTCACTAGTAGCCACGTTGTATATACCGTTAAACTTGAATTCCACTTGGTCTTAGGTTTTATCCTACCCCGTCCTGTTACGCCTGCTGGCAATAAGCATTTTAATCATGTCTGAGGGGTAGTTATGAGGAAGGTATAGTTTATAGGAAATTAACTCGAATTTTCGTATAAGGATATTATGAAAATTATTTAGGAAAAACACTCACTTAGTGGCTGGATTTCGAACTCAGATCTCCTTATCATCCGAAAACCAGACCAGATGAGCCGGACATTCGAGCCACGTGTCCATAAATGCAGGATTAGTTGCAGCTGATGAGGTTGGGCTTAGAATGTCAGCTGGGTGTACTGAGTTTTTTTGCTAATATTGGTAAATATCCTATTAAATATCCCTCCTCTTTCTTACCCCTTGGATTTGTCATTGATAACCTCAATATCGACTGTATCAATGAATACCAATTAAATAAATGTAAGCATTTCCAAAGTGGAAAGAGCGGGGTTTGAAACTTAGGCAGGATTACTTGGGTGACTGTTATATATTATTTTATATTCATGTTTTCCTCTCTTCTGGTGAATCGGGATTCCTATTCTAAATATTTGCAGCTCCCACTAACTGATATTATAACACAGCAGGAAGAGGGTGATATTTGAGATAATTCACCATTAATCGCTTGGAGGTGGTATGGAAAATTATCCAGTGCACCTAACCAGGATAAAAACCCAGCTCTTCGTCCTGGTCAGAGTCAAGTACACTAGCGCGAATGCGAGTCAATTTTTTGTTTGCTATATTTCGCTAACTAATTGGTTATGGATGAGAGAGGTAAAATTTATAAAATTGTACCCACATTGGGAACGTGTAGAACCATGTAGGGAAAACCACCCTCAATTCATTCAGCTGGGATTTGAACCTTGACCTACCCGTCACAGGCAAATTGTACTAGAGGATTTAGGCGTATAGTTCTCGTGGTTATTGGTATGGATAGCGTCTAATTAATTCAAAAGTCTCAATTCTCAATTATTAGTTAGCCGTGGTTTCGTGCCCGTGATCCTGTTGATGATTCTGCAACGAGGTTCCCAAAACACACTTGTTTTTGAAGTGTGCGTGGCTGCAAGGATGTTAACAGAATGTACACGATAAAGTTGCACAGAACTGAACACATTTGGATATCACTAATGTCAACTGGATTTCCTACACATAAGAAAAGTTTTGTTTTTGTTGTTTATTCATAGTGCTTTTGTTTGGAGTATAAAGTTAAAAACGACAGCATCACATTACCGAAAGGCTCAGTAAACAATTTAATCGTATTACTAAACAGACCCAATAAACTATTTTATCCTGTTATTAACAGTCTCAGTTAGTAAACTATTTAATCATGCTACTGAACAGGTTCAGTAAAGTATTTCATCATATTAATAAATGGGCTCAATAAACAGTCTTATCGGCTTAGTAAAGAGTCTTGGATGTAAAAGTTATAATGTTTTAAAAGTTTACTTAAATAATCCAATAATAATATCAGTAATACAATCGGTCATATACTTAAAACCCACCCTGTAGAAGCACCTGTCTTAATGTGATTTGTTCTTAATTTAACAAGTTTCTTTAACTCAGAGTTTTAATTAAGTTTTCAGATTTACTTCTTAGTCGTTGAGTTATATAAATGTATACATGTCGGTAATCTTGGCTTCTNTTTTGTATTTCATCTAAAATTAGTGAAGCAGGAAATAAGTTCAGGAAAGGTAAAGTTGAAATCTGACACACACAAGAAATTATTTCTTAGTCTATCATATTTAAACACTTGTGGTTTTATTATTAGGACATTAATATAGGTCAAATATTTTGTGAAAAAAAAAGTGTATATTTTAATATCTGCATTATTACGCAACGCTTTTTATCTGGCCTACCACGTCTTCCTACCCGTCTGGGCTATTCGCAAAATAATTACACCTATGGGATTAGTGATAATTAAGGGAGGATTTATAGGAATTGTACCTCCATTTGTATGGTATACATTTACGAAATCCTTTAGAATAAGAGTAAACTTCAGTACATTTAACGGGGATTCTAACCCTGACCTCACCGTAAATGCCACTCCAGACCTGACGATACTAACGTTTTTTTCCCACGACTTCACTATGTGGGCTACAACGGGTAATCAGCTATTTTTATTTTGCCTATTTATTTCGATGGTTTTAGATAACCTATAATTTTTAAATAGATAGGCTACATTATTACATGGCGTACAGATTAACTTAACCTAAGACGGTACTATATCACCCTCTAGATATTGTGTAGTCGAATAACATGACAAAGGGCCGGTCTTATGACTACGGGCTAAATATTGCCATCGGGAGGTTAAAGTTAGCTACCAGTTAGAGGTTTTCAGCCACTTTAATATTTTACGCGTATTATAAACTAAATTTATCTGCCGGATAGCTATCTGTAGGATAAATATATTTTAATGTAGAAAATGCAAGTTTGGTACTCTTTTTACTGGTGTGCGCATGCGTATAAGCCAATACGCTACCGCTAGCTACAACCTAGCGAGTGGCGAGAACTCTCAACAATTAGTGTTAAATAATGGCGGCTAAAGGAGTGCGAGGAAACAGATGGCGTGACGTGTACGCAGAAGCTAAGTTTTCTTGCAAGTACTAATTTCGGTGTCTGCCAAAATGTGGTCAATAGTTGGGTACATTTAACTTTCAGATAAAAGTTATCAGGTACTCAAAACTTCTGATAAAAATGTGATGGTTAAATACATTTTATCTGGCAGATAAATGCTATCTTTCAGTCAGCAGACGCACTTTTAACTTGACCACCAGATATAACTATTTATCTACCATATTAATATTTATCCAAGAGTCATAAGACTGGCCCAAACCCGTCTACAAATGAAAAAAATTGACATAAATGCCTTCTTAAATCGACTAGTGACAAGCTGTTATAGTCACTTAGTCACAAGGACGGAGTATTTAATAAATATGTGTATGGGCTATTGTCTTTTGGGGTCTGAGACTTTAATTCTACAGAACATTAATAATCTCCAATTCACCTACATTCACACCACATAAATATTACATATTTGAACTAACATCGCTGAGATTCGAACCATAGATTATCCCAGCTGCATACTCATTGTTTTTACCCGGATGACTGTTGCTATGGCTGAGGACAACAGGTCTCTAAACTTATTCTTATAAAAATTCGCACTGAGAAATTTAGACTACGATCATTTTAAAACTTTATTTATTATTAGTTATGTTTATGTTTCAGAATGTAGCTCTTTGCTAAGATGTTTCTAGTGAAATATATCACATTACAGTTGAATACATTTACTCAGATGATTAAACTAGTTCAAAAGGAAAATAAACTTGTCTTTTGAAATGGGACTTAATTTTATGTCTCTTGTGTTGACCGTTTTTTTAAGATCAATTTTGAAAATTAAATACAGAACTAGGAAGAAAACAAACACAAAGTTTTTCGATGTTCTTTTCCAATATATTCAATCTCCCAATTGACATTTTGTTAATTATATAAGTTAGTGAAGTTGGCCTAAAAAGTGGGAGAAGACAAACACATGGATATAAATTATACATAAACAAATATTCGGGATATATTTATTTAAACAAATATTTTTTGAAGTATCTTCAAAAGAGACTGTAGAAGTGTGAGTCAACATTTAGTTTTCATTATTATGAGAAAAAGTCAGTTCACAAATAATTCAAAGTTCACTACAGTTGTAATCCAAACCTCTGCAACTCCGACCTTTTGCGTCTATTTCCCTTCTCCCAAAATATGGTTGTATATACTTATTTATTATTGGTGAATCTTGGCTAGAAGGGTTTCATCTGTAATAATTTTTATTTAGAGAAGTACCAAATCTAATTTTGTGTAGAAATAAGCCAAACCATGTGTCCTTCATATGCTAATTTTAAAAGATGTCGGTTTTGACCATTGCTAGACTTATCACGACTTTCTGTAAATATTGGTTACCTTGCATTTATTTTGTGACTAAAGTTTTGCCGTAATATATTAACTTAAATACTAAGGATCTTAGTCATCTTTTATATTATATATTAACACTCGTAACGCTTTTTTTTCTTTAAAAAAGCACATAAAAATACAGGAACACCCCACCCCACGCCTGAAAAACCGTGAGAACTGGGAAAGCACAACAAATATTTTTTTCTGTTAAAAAATGTCAAACCCAAGTAATCTCGCTAAAAATTAATAAAACGTACTTGAAATGTATGAATTTGAAGCATTAAACTGCAAACTTCAAATATGTATATGTATATGATAAAAAGTGAACTAATGAAATAAGTCCGGTTATTTGAGCCCCTGTCTTATCCCCACTCACCTTAAAACATTGGGTAGCGTAACGAATACATATATTTCCCCATAAAGCCTTAATATTCCTATTTTAAAAACCAATTATATGACTTAAAATGGGTCAATTTAAAGAAGAATGAGATATAATTCATCGATACTTCAAACTAAATTATCTGTTTGAGTGGGAAATTCTTCTAAAAAAACCTGGCAGGAATTAGGAATTTTGTAGCAACAAAATAATTTCATCCCTTAGATGCTGTCTTCTTGCATCAGGTTCTTCAAATATACTTTTTACTGCACTCCTTGCTTTATAGAGGGCTGCAGGGCGTCTTCTATAAAGAAGCGTTTGGGTAGAGGGGTGTAAAGATCTGGAATGAATAGTATCATTGTGAGGAAAAGCAAATAGCAATAAAATGACACGTTTTCTTCCCCACCCCCTCAACTTTCCTCTCACCACAAACTCTCTTCTTGTTTCCAGGAGGAACTCTCTCTCAGACGAAACATTCGCCCCAATGCAGACAAGGACGTCGGGTCGCGTCCTTTCGGGAACAGTTGAAGAGTGCCTTGACCCGTGACTAAGCATCCTTCGGCTAGTGTGTCTCCTATTCTTTGGTTGGGGTTAGAGGTCATCCTCACTCCGACTGGGGAGCTTATTGTAATTTGGTGTCACCGTACCACTGGACTACTGGGTATCTACTGGTCACCTACCTTCTAGGGGTCAACCATGATGTTGCACCTCAACACAACCCTGATTATCGTGTTGGTGAGTAATATATGCTGTTGAATGTTTACTGAAATTGTTAATGCTAAATTATTATTTTTTTCCACAGACGTATAACATCTAAATTGGGTCATTAATATTAAAAACACACTCCTGTCTCACTTAGTGTCAGATTCATTTTGAAACAATCTTAAAAGGTCGTTCAAATCGTTATTCTTTCTACGATTCCTACTGTGCTCATTCGCCGAGCTAAGTGTTTTCCAACTGTATTATTTTTAAAGTCATTTTTATATCTCTTAAGGGCCTATATAATAAATTCCATTCAATAATGACTGCTCCATTTTTTACCGGATTGGTGGGCACACTGATAAATGTCAATTTTGTCTAGTTGAGTTTGCCGGTGATATGCAGTTCGGGGCTCGAATCTTACCTGGGTGCACCAAGGGAGGTTTTTACTAAATTGTTTCCCACTCTTCTTCCCCAAAATCGAGGGTAAATTTCCTCAAAATTCTAACTTCCATACCGCCACTCCATTAGTGTAATTACATGCGAATATCCCAAACGTGGTAAAAAATATATAATTTTATCTTATAAAAGTTTTTTCCTATTGAGATTATACTATATTTAAGACCACTTGAAAAAAACATTGATATCCCACTGGGATTCAAACTAAGCTTCTCAGAGGTGTCAAGTTATAATGTGAGGTCCAACGCCTCGACAATCTTGCCAGGGGACGAGTCTTACCTTTGTTAACTGTGGGCTTGACCCAAGGTTGCCCATCTCTGTAAGACAAGTGGCTAATGAGGTAGTTTGATATTGTGATAATTAATGTATACTTTTTAAACACATTGTTTTAGCACATCATATAATTTCACGTTCGGGTTATACGCTCATGTACTAATTACGCTAATATATTTAGGGATTAGGACGGTTATATTTAGCGGGAGTGTACCCATATTTGCGTGGAGGGAGAGTGGAAAACCCTTTTTGAAAACTACCCTCAATACACCCGATCAAGTTTCTAGCTTTGATCTCCCCGTCATCGTCAGTCTAGCATACTGCGAGAGGAGTGCCCTAGACTATGCGTCCACCAAAGCGCGTCCAGACATACATTATATCAGTGCATGACTTAATAACTAGCTCAACGTAGGAAAGTACCCCTAAAAGTAAACCAGCCCTGGCACCTAGGTATTTACTAATTATATAGCATGCCATAATCAGCCTTCGCATAGATTGTTGAAAGATCTCCCATCACTGAATATGAAGTCACGGTAGACAAAATAACTGATACTAATATTTCATTTATTTATTTTTCGAATTTTCATTAACTTTTAAAAGGCCAATGGTATCGATTTTCTTAAATGTTACTTGTGTCACCACCCCCTACCTTGCTTTATGTGGGCCTATGGTTGTCAGAATGTGTTGTGGCCGAGGATAGGGGGACGGGGGGGGTGAGAGGATATATGACTGGGTGGGTTCGTAATTGACGTTTGGCTTGGGTTTTTGTGGTTTTTATCTGTACTACTATGTCTATTACAAAACGTGATGGTGATAAGAAATATTAAAAGATACGAAATAATTTGAAATACTATTTAGAAGCAGAACGAAGTATTGCAAGGAATAATTAATGGCCTGACTGACCTATAGGTGATCCTACAAGGTTGATTAACCCCGGTACTCTGGGCTCGAATGGTAGCCCTCCAATACAGCTACTGATGTGCCGGCGTCCTATCCCACGTCCCAAAAACGGACAGAGTGACTTCCTAGACTCAAATGGTGACTAGTCAGCCATGTTAGCTGGGATACACTACTATTTATTATGCCTTCTGGCCTGGTTTACCGTGAGGAATGCTGACACACTGTTTATGTTGTCAGCGCATATGTTCTATTTGAATACAAAGTAATCACAACACCTTTTAGTACTTGGTTTTTCATTCACAATCTAGAGCACAACAATATTAAACAAGAAAGTGTGATTATACATATCTTTTATAACTTTTTAACTTTATAAATATTTTATACAAGTTTTGACTAGTTCTATAATAGTGACAACTTTGTGTTTATGATTTCAACTGTGAAATCTATTTGGTTCTAATAAATAATTAGATATGTGTATATAATTATATTAGGGCTGTGTGAAGTCCACTTATTTGAATCAAAGTGAAGTCAAGTAAAATAGGGAAATATTCTCGAAGCCAAATCGAATTTCGAATATTTTTCTATTTAGTTTTGATTTAAAATATTATGTTGACATTGAGTATACTTGAGTATAATTGTTGCTTATTGCCAACATATAAATGTTATATTCACATTACATTTATATTAAAAACATTTTTTTATGTGTAGGCCTACAGCCTGAGTAAGTAGTAAAAAAAAATGAATGCATTTTCTTTAATATAATTGGATTTGCTCTGCATGGTGTTTCATTAATCTTTCACACACAAGATAGAATTAACAAAACACAAGAGTTCATGGACATTCAAGCACAAGAACAACGTTATAGAAAAACATGAGTTTAAGTTAATTCAGCGGGTGTGTTTATAGGTTTGAGTAGTCCAGTGTTACAAATTTTTAATTTTTCTGTTTTACAAATCAACAAAGACACTTTTGATTTTATAAATCCATTTAAATATATATTTAATAAATTTTAGTAGTCCTATTTTACAAATCAACAAGGTAGCTTTTTATTTTATTGATCCATTTTAATCTTGCCATGTGAATTACTAAACAAAATTATGGTTATGATTTTGAAAGCGCACGGTTCTATATCAAATCTCGAAAATAACACTACCTTTATGATAGTAATTTTACTCAAAAATTATTTTTTTATGTATTGAATAAAATAACAGTTTTTTTTGTAGATTTTATTTAATTATTTTTTTAGTTAAATATCTAAGACTTTATCCAAATTAATAGCAATTTAAGTTTTTTTTAAATACTTTAAGGAATGTCATGTTCCTCGTACATGCACTCAACTATCTCTCAACTCTGCCGGTAGCCTACGCATTAGGAGGAGTTTGAATTGAACATACTGATTAATGTAGTAATCAAGTGAAATGGCTGCGTGTTTGAATTTTAAAATATTTAAAAACTCAATATTCAAGAAATACTTCAAAAGTGTAATTAAACACACTGAAAATAAAAAAATATGTATTATTTATTTTAATCTACACTTTCAAGATGAATAAATTCGTCTTCAGTTGGTACCAATCAGTGTTTGTGAGTAAGGTCTGATGTTATGGCCGTCTTGAAATCCAAAGTGTTAAGGAAACTTTCCCAGCTCCCCCAAGAAAAAAAAGCAGGCTAGTTCTAAAACTCAAAACGCTTAAAATATATTTTATTTCTTGAGATAATTTCGGTTCACTCTTATTTGATATAATACCTAAGTGTAATATAATCACTAAACTTAGAATAGCAGACGAAGCTTCAAATGGCTGCCGAAGCCAAATATGGGTTCGAATCAAATACGAAGTACACCGCGATTCGATTAGGTTTCAAATTTTTCGAAGCTTTGCACACCCCTAATATATATTAATCTGGTCCATACATTTTACTATACATTTATGCTTTTAATTCATATTATTGTCAAACATAATTTATCGAACAATGCCTCAAGACAGTAAAAAGAATGTTTTCTAATTTTTTTTTGTAGTCTATTCCCAACAAGACGGATCAGAGTCAGAGACACTGACCATGCGACCAAACTGCCGATGATTTGTTTATAATCGCAGGGTTTATTTTATTTTGCAGGGCACCACGGGGTGCCGATTATCCTTCTTGTCAAACCCGACAACTCATTGATTACTTTTTTTCTTTTATTGCCTGTCAGAAACGAAACAATAATTAGAGGAGGAGTTTTGTGTGTGTTTGTATCGTTCGAAACAATTCTTTATTTGATATTTGATTGCAAATAGATGTCGCCAAACAAGTTCGAGTAAATATAGTGATGTAGTTTACTTGAAATGTGTGCGCCTGGAAAGGTTAAAAATAAATAACCTTTAATAATCGATATCATTAAGGACACGGCATGATTTAGAGGGGGGTATAAAGAGGGACAGCTCCGTAACCCTTCACAAAATAAGGGCAATTTGTGCCAATTTGAGCCTTACTCTGAGATCAAGTGTAATTTTTTTGCTCTAACTAAATTGCAAATAATTATTACTAGAAAAAAACCTCATTCTTTTAGATTATCCCACAGAATATTTGTATTCAGATTTATCGAGTGTGATTCGCTCCGTGAAATTGACGTTGAAAAAGCAATGGGCATATTTGCTTCTAGAAAATCTTGAAAAGAGGTAGGCCTATTATTGGATGTACTTGAATGTTTAGCTAGTGTAATAATCAGTAGACTTATTATCTTATAATATTCAGTTTTTAAAACTTTTAAAAATACCTATTGACATATTGGTTTACTCTGAATAGAATTTGATTTATAACCTGCTAACACAATATCACATAGATGTATCATTTAATATATAGTATTAATATAAAAGTGGAAGGTGAATGTAGTAAACATATTTAACAGCAATTTATAAGCATAAGTGTTGAGTTTAGTCCGATGACTTAGCTCAGTCAGTAGCGTGTCTGCACGCTATGCTAAGGATCCTGGGTCCGATTCCCCAGGTCTGAGTGAACCATAAAAAAATACATTTTTCCCCCACCATGTTTTACTATCCGTACGGGCTAGCATTTAAATCACACTATAGTGAGATAAGGATGAGTTGGTTGAAAGAAAGTGGTGAACCATATATGAAAATGTGTCCTCAGTACATCTGGTCAGAATTTGGGCTCCATCCCTTTCCATCACCTGTAAACAATACTTGACAAACTTGGCGTTTAATCCGCGCAAGCACCGATAGGGGTAGCACTTTATCATCAGACAAAGCTGCGTTTACACTTGGGGGGGCTTAGGGTGATCTATATGTGGAGGGCCTCTATATCTAAGTTAGAGTGAGCTCATATTGGTCTTATTTTCCTACAACCCATCCCTCTCAAGCGAAGTCGAAGTTTTAATAGATGGCAAGCTACAAGACCTTGCCACATTTGTTTTGGAGGACCTGTTTTACAGCTGGATACTCTTCCTGACGCTAACCCCTGACGCCCTCCCAGGGAAACAGAATTATTTCTACGAGCGAGCGTGACAGAGCCTACCAAATAGGCCGGAAATGTACTTACACATAGCTTCAAGTGATATTTTACACGCCACAATCGACATGGGACTTGCCACTTTACTTTACCTCCGAAGAAAGTTGTGTTACGGGTTTTTGAGCATTCAAGAAAAATCCATTGTGCTCGGCTGGGCTTGAACCCACGAATAACGGATCATGAGGCTAGTAATTTACTCCAAGAACACCAAAATCGACAGATTTAGTTTATATTCAATGAACTATTGTTCATTAACAATAGTCATATAAATAGAAAGTAAAATTCTTTACACTTATTATTAATGGTGTACGAAGCTTCGAAAAGTTGAGGTCGGAGTCGAAGGTCAAATCTCCTTCGGCTTCGACTTCTACAATAACCTTCACATATTCGAAAAATTTCGAAAGAAGGGTAAAACCTCGATAAATTAATTATCAAACGATTTAATTTTATCTTACTAAATATTATATATTTCAATATTTGATCATTTTAAAACCTTTGCTAAACAGAATTTTAACACCGACTGGTAATTTAACTACCATAACGTAAGCATAGATCAAAAGCAGGTAAGTAAATGTTAATATATTATATTCACTATTACCAACATAATTTTGTAAAAATAAAAATACCTATAAAGAAATAACAAAAAGGTCACCGGTATGAAGCAGAGAAATCGCTTTAGTTGTGCTATCATCCCAGCTTACGTCTAGTGTTTAGTCCTTAATATTCTATCTCTTTGGCATTATCTGTGACAAGTTTACAAGCGCATTTTGTCACATAAGTTTTTCATAGCTTCTTCGCTTTTTCTTTATTATTCAAAATGGCTGATACGGAAAGTGGGAAACGAAAACAATCCACGATGTAAGTAAATATTAAAACTTTATTGATAATTTACTAAGCTTATCAGTAAGCCTGTGTGCATTAATTTTTAATATAGGCCTTTGACTTCGACTTTTCTTCGCAAGTTTTAAGCTTCGCTTCGACTTCGCTTCCCATTTAAAAAGTGGCCTTCGCACACCCCTACTTATTATTATTATTATTATTATTATTATTATTATTATTATTATTATTATTATTATTATTATTATTATTATTATCATCGTATAACTTTAACAATATTATTTTTTTGTTTCTGCGCAATAGCTTCTCTTTATTGGAATTTGATAATATTGCTCAAGTTTCCTGGAGCAACTAAAACCAGGAGGCTCATATGAGGCTTCCGGCATACTCCACCTAATTACCTTAAAATCTAGCACAGACACACCACCCAGCTCCCAGTCGTTAATTTATCACTGTGGAAGGGGATCCCGGCATTTATTATATTTTTTTTCATTTAGCACCACGTCTGACTGCGCTTTAGGGTTATTCACTTATGTAACTATATTACCTATGTTGCCTATAACCAATTAAATTATTATATTATTAAGTTATTATGTTACCTATGTTACCTATAACCAATTACATTATCTGTTGATTGTTCTAGATTTAGGTAAAGCTTTTGACAAGGTGTGTCATATTGGTTTTACACTAAATATGTTTAAGCTTATGACAACTTTGACCGGGAGAGATATAGGCCTATTGTATCTAGTTCGGTCACCTGTGTATGTAGATATTTAGCCGCTCTGGTGGCACAGAACGTTGCCCAGGATGCACCTATGAAGGTTGCCGTACACGTCATACACGCAATGAGATGATGTTATTATAGTGGTTATGAAGTTGTTGAGCCAAGAATGATGTTAAACCTAGCTTAAGGTGCGGTAGAAGGGAGTGCGAGTAATTTTACAGTTTTTAGCGTATTACATTTTTTTGACCAAAATAAATCAAATATTTCTCCAATAGCGACGTAGAGTTTAGTTTTCTGCACATGCTAACATCAACAGATCTTGAATATCTATCAAGGGTGTCCTGGAGTTATGTCAAAACTTTTTCTCTTTATTTAAAAGGTTTTGACAAAGTTCCAGGACACCCTTGACAGATATTCAAAATCTGTTGATGTTAGCACGTGTAAAAAACTAAACTCTATGTTGCTACTGGAGAAATATTGGATTTATTTTGGCCAAAAAATTTAAATTCTATAAAAACTGTAAAAATACTTTCGCTCCCTTCAGCCGCACCTTCCAAACCCTGGTGACCATTGGGATGGTTCCCCTCTTGGCCAAAATACCCATGCTACCAGCTGGGAATCGAACCCGGGACCCCAAGGTTCGTAGCCAGGTTTACTTACCACTATACCATGGGGCCGGTTTGTACAAATTATGATTAGGTACAACTTCCCTCAAGCTGATATACATTTAATCATCAACTATCTGACCCACTTCAGTGGCCACATGGTCTAAGGCACTACTATCACAGTAATAAATAATATTTAGCACCGCGTCTTACTACCCGTTCGGGTTATACGCTTAAGTACTAATTACGCTAATGGTTTAGGAATTGGGAGGGTTGAATTTAGAGGAAGTGAACCCGCATTTTCGTGGAAGGAGAGTGGAAAACCATTTAGGAAAAACCCCCACCAGTTCACCCGACCGAGATTCGAACCTCGATCTCCCCGTACTCGGCGGTCGAGCTCAACACGACTAGCGCGTTAGCCAACTACGCCACCGAGGCCGGTTACTATCACAGTAGACTATACTGACAATGAAGGGGAGATTGAGGTTTGAATCTCGGTCTGGTCTACTGAGGGTGATTTTGCTAAATGCTTTTCCACTCCCTCCACGCAAATGCAGGTACACTTCCTGTAAATATAGCCTTCCTAATCCCTAAAACCATTAGCGTTTATTATTACACAAGCGTAGCCTATAAACTAGATAGGTAGTAAGATGTGGTGCTAAAAATAAGTTATCTGAAAAATAGAATATCCCAAGTATCCATTGAAGGTTTCTTATCGGAAATCTCCCAGGAGTGCCACAATAATCCTTTATAACATCTACGTGGCAGACGTGCCAACCAAACAGAAAATGACAACAAACCCCTTCGCAAACGATACGTTAATATATACCAAAGAAAAGAACATTACAAAGTTACCGCAAAGAATTCAAGACAATCATGTTTATCGAAAGGGAGAGTTAAAATCAATACCACAGGGTAAACGGCTACGGTTATAGCTAAAAGAAGACTCCTACCATCAGCAAATTTTAATTCAATCAAGAATAAATACCTTCCTAAGATGATACTAAATACTTAGGATTTACCAGTGACAGAAGACTGACATTGGCAAAACATATAGAAACAATGTCGGTATTTATACTTTTATACCCCCTACTGAGCAGAAAAATAATCGTTTACAAAATGATAATGCAACCCACTATCCCTACGGATGTGAAGGATGGAGCTACGCAGCAAAAAGACATCAATAAACTACAAACGACACAAAACAAAATAATCAGATTAATAACAGGAATCAACATAAGAACTAGAATCGATCACCTCCACACCTGGACAAAGAGCAAGTCACGGATAGAAGAAAAATCCTCTATGAACACACTGCAACGTACGATAATAAATTAATCAATTTACTGGGGAACTATAAACAGTAGGAAATAAGGGCATTCAAAAGACCAAGGTTAGAATTTTTTTTTAATCACCGCTCACATCTTATATTCAATATCATAGCTCATAAAGGTAAAATTTACTAATCAAAATCTACTTTTCTTTCAGCAAATCAAGGTATGTAGATCACAGAACAAATCAACAAAAGCCTCTCTCACTTGTCCTTGAATCTAATGGTAAGTGGTAAGGTAAAGGCATCAGGGAAAATCCGTAATTAAATTGTACTCTAGGATAAAAGTAAACTCTCTTAAACAATGTGGAGGACCTCCCTAGACACTCTTTTATTAGAACAAGATACATTTGAACTAAATACTGTTGTAAAAAAACTTAAACCTCATTTTCTATCAAATATTAGTCAATTTTTATTTGTTTGGATATAAAATAAGATATTTAACTTTAAATAAAATACATAGACTACACTTTTTAGATGTCTGTTTATAATAAACCAACTTTATTTCAAAAAGTAAACAGTACGGAGGACATATTTCTTCTTTATATTTTTTTACGACACGTTGTATTTAGGATTATTTGACTACGACGCCAGCTTCGTAAAACATTTATTTGAAATGTGTCCAAAAAAAAAGTAATTCGACTGTTGCACGTAGCAGTGACGAATCACACAGCTCGGATTTCAAGAGATGGATAGAAGGATGGAAAAAAAAAAGAAAGAAATAAGAGTAGAAAGGAGATCAAGAAGTAAAAAGAACAGAGGGCGAGATAGAGAGAGAAAATGGCAATCTGTAAGGTTACACCCCAACCCCACCCCATTCATTCTCCCAAAACACAAACGGCTCTCGTTCAACACAATAACAATAAAAGTTGTTTCGACTCTTTTGCTTTCGAGTACAAAGTTCCCTGCTCCCCCCCCCCCCCCCCC
>CABFWO010000490.1:161596-213778 GCA_902155825.1 Timema genevievae
CTCTACCACTTGTTGGATCCGCGACAAGGCGGGGTTGTCTATTGTCACCTGAGAGGAAGCAAAGGCGTTCACACCTTGTAATACTTGGCAAACATTACTGCTGAGTATGTGTGTGTGTGTGTGTGTATGTGTGTGAGGGGGGGGGTTGTAATATCACCTTGCTCTTACTTCCCCTCAGTGTGGTGGTTCTGGTTGCGTTTCTCTCCTGTGCACTGGGACTGCTTAACCCTACTTTAAACACTGATTTTTGTAAGAATGGACAGCTGAAATGAATTTTTTTTCACCAGAACCATACCGTATATTATGATTTTGGTAGGATGTGCATTGCTACAAAAATCAGTGCATACTTATGACCAGTTGCACAAACAATAATCGGTGACTTTATCAGAGATAAAGTAAGGTTGATCTCCAATCAAGTGTCTCAAACCTAATTTTCAGTTCCAGGAATAAAGGGATCGCCTCTGTAGGCGAGAGACTGCCGTGAAAACGTTCATATCTAATGCAATATTTAATAAGAGATGCGTTATTTTAAAATACAGTTCACGCCAAAATGTAGTTAAAAGATTCCAACAGCACTCTTTGTGCATATTAATTTTATATTTTGAGTTTTATTAAAAGAAAAATAAATGTGAATATGTGAAATTAGCTCAGTTTCAACGTCTATTTTAACATGTTTGTGAAGCTAAGAGACTAGGCATAATGAAAGTAGGCCCTAGATTTAACCCTCCTCTAGCTAATACAGTAATGATTTTATAGGCTCATTACAGAAAGTTTTGTGATATTTGAGAATTATTTTTATAGTTTAAGAAAGTCAAAGCTGTTATTTTTCTACTGGGCAGTATCACTACCAAGTTATTCATTTGGTCGGAAGAAAGGCAAAGAAGAAAGAATGATAAGGACTTCCTCTTTGGTGCGCATGCGCTCTTTTAGTTTACGTTTGCGTTTTCCCTTTGCGTTGACAGCCTGGAACAAAAATTGGGGACGTTACAAGACTAGCCAAGCCAGTTCGCCCTGCACTGCGCACATGTATTCCCATCGTTATGGCTTATATTTTTATAAGGATTAAGCACTATATCAGTAAAATATTGTGTATCCCATCAATTCTACTTCAAGCATGTCTTTATTTATTTATATATAATATTTAGCACCACGTCCTACTACTTGTTCAGGTTATACGCATATGTACTATTTAGGCTAATGAGTTAAGGATGAGAAAGGTTGAACCTATAATAAGTGTACCTGCTTTTGTGTGGAGGTAGAGTGTAAAACCATTTTTGAAAACCACCCTTAGTAAATAATTATTATATCCATTGTTTTTTTTTGTATAAACTTTAATTTATTAGTATTTTATTGATGTCTAACATTTGTAAGATTTTTTTTAAATAGCTCTAAAAATGTGTTCAACAATCATATTGGAGGACTATTTTATATGATAAAAAATAATATATCTGTATTTTTTTTAGTCTAATAACAATAAATTATTGAACATTTTTAAAGTTTTCGAAACTGATCCTAATTAATTAGCTCAAAATGGATATCCGGGAATAGATTTTCTTGATAAATAATAATACGTTTTTATTTTCACTAACTATAAATAACTTTAGGGTAGTTTACAAATAACTTATTTTAGAAATTTGGAATTTTCTTAAAAATAGTGTAATAGTTTGGTTTAAAATTTATATGTAAAGAGAATTTATTGTGATCAACAAAGATGTGTTTGTTATTATAAGGAAAACTTACTTATGAATAGGTTAGTAAAAACCTATTTTTGAACATTTTTTTCAAAGCTTATAATACACATACAATGTGAGAAAGTTCGTACGATTGTGTCTTACAATTTATTTTTAAACACATTGGCCCGTAATATTAAAAATTTGCCAACCACTGACTTAAACAATTACATGTGCGTTTGTAGGCTAAGCTATAGTCTATTCATATTAGGAATATTAATATCTGACAGTTAAATAGTTACTAAAACTACTTTAATATATTCAAACGTGAAGTCAGGAGATCCACATCTATCACTTTTGATAGATAGTATCAATACCGATAAAAGAGTAATAATAATAATATAGTTCCACGATTTCAATGTTTCTCGTAAAATAATATATATTTGTATTTTCTAAATTGTTCTTCATACCGTGAACCAAATACATTAGATGTAGGTTCTTATACACAACAAGTATACAATATATATTTATATACTAATAGTAATCTTAAGAGTATAATATATTACCTTCCACATTTCATGACTAGGATCTAGCTAAAATGATGGGTGCGCGCTGTGGGTTTTTTTGGGCCAAAGTTTAGCCTCTGCATTGATACGAATCATTTCTTAGAAAATAAATTGGGCCATGCTAATTTATGATTGGTCAATTCTTCTCCGAGAGCCGTGATGTTAACAATTAACCCCATTTATCTAAATGAGTTTCTTAAGGACTACCTTTATCGACGGCTACCAATCACAGATAGACAAATAAATGCACATGGGTGTGCTAGTATATAGCTTACCCTTTGTTCTTAATGATAAATAGTAGGCCTACAACAGAAGAAGTTCCATCTCAATACAATGAGTACTTTTTGAAATTACTTTAACCAAACAAACAGACGGAATCGAACATACAGACAGTGTGTGAATATAAAATGAAAGTATCAATAATTTAAAAGAAAACAGTCGCCATTTTCTAAACGTCTCGTGTTTTCATTTATCTACCTTTAATAGTAATTCCTAGAAAACTTCATTAGATGAAGGCTATCGTTATTTTAACTATAAACACTAAATAAAAAATAAAATCAGGAAAATGTTGATTGTTTCTATAGAACATTGCTGAAATGGTTTCATTTAAATAAGTGTAATACCCGCTTCGGTGGCTGCATACTCTAAGGCGTCACTCTCGCAATAGACTGAACTTCCGACTACGGGGAGGTTGGGGTTCAAATCCCAATTGGGTGTACTAAGGGTGATTTTTATTAAATGGGTTTCAACTCTCTCTCTCTCTCTCTCTCTCTCTCTACACGCAAATTGGGATACACTTCGTTTACATTCAACCCTAAATATTAACGTGATCAGTGCATACGCGTATAATCTGAACAAGTGAGACGGGGTGCTAAATAAAAAAGTTTTATTGAACGAAGTGTTATATTTTCCCCTTGATTGACACTATATCTCGTGATCAAGAATATGAAGTATGGACAAAATATTATGTTAACAAAAAAACAGACAGACTTAAGGACTACAAAGATTAGTGAGGATGTAGATCAACGAATTACAATCTTTTTCAACTCAAGACACACTAAACAAGGCGCTATAATTTTTCAAGGCATTCCATCAGTTTTTTAAGGTCAGATTGTATCATTTAATAACAAGTATTAAAATTGTGTTTTAAAGTTCATTTTTATCTTCCACCAAAACTCCCGTGGCACACCAACGCTGATGTAGAAGGCTTCAAAAATAGTCCAAGCAAACTCTGCGTACCTTGGCAACACTTCACGCCACGCCACGCCACTGATACCTCTCTAAAAAAAGGGAGAGAATAATTTATATAGATCTTCCTTGTTTGTGTGTGTGTGAGATAACGCCCAGGTGCTAAGTTCTCAAGACGGAAGAACGGGAGTAAGAAAAGAAAAGAAACCTTTACATGACGATACGCAGCTAACACAGACGATGTTTTGTTTTATTTCCTACCTCCCGAAAAGTTTTTTTTTTTGTGCCTGCCACTGGGAGAAGCCTGCGAATACACCAACACGCGCGAGTGTATTGTCGCTACTCTCTGGTTCCTCCTGGATAACTGAGACGTCAGATGAGGTAAGAAGAGAAGGTTCTGACGCGCTAACCTACCCTCCCACAACCACCTCGCGTCTCCTGATGCGTTATTCGCGTGTTGGGATGAACCGAATACTTCCTTTG
Organism: Timema genevievae; assembly: GCA_902155825.1. Taxonomy (NCBI): domain Eukaryota; kingdom Metazoa; phylum Arthropoda; class Insecta; order Phasmatodea; family Timematidae; genus Timema; species Timema genevievae. Next base: position 165,504 of record CABFWO010000490.1, read on the forward strand.
TGTGAGATGTTAGAAACAAGATAGAGAGCTTACTTGCTCATTTAAGAGATGTCTCTCTCTCTTTCTCCACTCATTAGTATTATATGTTTGCTAGTCCATCTCACCCACGATGATGGGCACGCGGACCTAGTATCATCTAGTTTGGTTGGCCAGAGAAGGTTAGGTTAGAGTTCGAATCCTGTCTGGATGTACTAAGGATAGTTTTTCCTAAAGGGCTTCCCCCACTCGTTCTGCAAAAATGCCGGTACATTTCTCTAAATTATACCTTCTTGATCCCTACCTCACTAGCATTACAGATGAGGTGTATAAAAAGTAGCTCATCTCCATGGATTATTGTTATTTTTTGTATGTGTTTTTTCGGCGTTCCACGTCTTACCACCCGCCCGTGCTAGCCACATATTTATACTAATAGAGTAGGAATTAAGAAGATAGAATTTAAAGATTATGTGCGTACTCGAACTTGCGTGAAGGAAGAATGAGAAATCATTGAGGAAGAAACATCTTCAATACACTCCGATGGGATTCAAACCCCGACTTCTATGTAAATCATAAAACTATACAATATAAGGCTGACACCATGTGCACAGTGGTGGAGGTGATGACAGTTGATCAGAGGTATGTGGGATCATGGTTCAATTCCGGTGGATGCTAAGTAAGATATTTACAGTACAAATCGTATTCGGGTTCGTCCAGCTATTCAATTGGTTAATATTTATGCGATAGGGCTGAGAGTATAATATTATGAGTATTGTCCTAGGTTAAGCTAGTATGCAAGTTATATTCTCTGTTAAAAAGTTCCCAATAACTGCCCCAATACAAAAGTGTTATGGGATTATTTTGATAGTGTGATTGTTAATAACGACACAGCCACCATAATTTAAAATGACAGGTTGTGTAGGTGGAGTTCTAGGATAAAGAAACAGATTGTTTGCTTATAGAAATTACATGGGCCCGTTGTAAAAGCCCCTCCTCCCAGTCTTTTTTCAGTGCACCCGGTTGGGCTCGAGCCCCATCCCTCAATTTCAGAGTCAAGAGTATAAACCACTAGATGTGCACACAAGCGTAAAGGTTTCTGAACTTCAGTAAAATCATTATTTTATCATAAAGCTAGGAGACACTTTATTTTTACAGTCCCTTTCGCTGACGTAAGAAAGCAGTTGTAAAGACTTTTTTTAAATCTCTCATGAGTTATTCTGTTTGAGTGATTAAGTTTCCCAAGGGCTGCGTCTGAGCATGTGTTGTGGTTGTATCAGGTCGACCTCCGCACTTCTACCCCTAACTTTTTTTTTGTCACATCCATCGTTAAACTTTTGGAACGTCTCTTTACTCAAGATGGAATATTTCAAAAGATTTTTTTTTCACTGATCATCGAAGTTTAAATCTTTGCTTACATAACCCCTATAAAGTTTTTGGACCCATTTCTTAAAGACGATTGAACTATTGGATGACTTGAAGGAAATAAGAAAATTCTAGGAGCTGAAGGAAGAGGCAGAGGACAGGGTGCATTGGTGGTCTAAGTTCAATGAGAAAAGGATTGGACCTGTCATAAGAGGAGAGCAAATGATGTTTTACCAACATTTGTATTCCCAACCAAACTTCTACACGAAATATGAAGTTCTTTCACCCTTCTCCTGTATGTTACTGCACTGATATTGTCTTTAGATACATTATTGTCTCGTTTTATTTTTAAATGACTACTTTCAACATCAAAGGTCACTAACGACTTAATATAAAGGTTAAGAGTTGAAAGAGAAACTGTGAATAAATTCATCCGCATTCACATTAGTTTGTTGAGTGAATGGACAAATCCCAGCTTAGGAAACCATTTCATGTTTACTCGGGGTTCAAAATTACCATTCTGGACTTCACCATCACCGGCAATTCATTATATAGCGATATTGATGTCTTAGACCAGTGGTCACCAAATGGCGGACCGTGGTCCGCATCCGGACCGCAGATACATTTTTAGGACCTTGACGAGATGGCGATAAACAGTAGAAATGATGCTATTTCGATAGTGGGTGGGTGGTAGACATGGAAGGACAGCAATAATAAAGTATTAAAATAACTAAAAAGAAAGAAAACCACGTTTTTGAATTAGTACATATAGTCCTATAGGGCTTGAACTTGAGTCACTGTTAAAGTTTTGCCAGACCGCGTAAGTATGTCGAGTTTTTAAAACAGACGTCCATAAAAAAATAATCGGGGACCCCTGTCTTAGACCATGTGGCCACCAGCCGGTATCGCTTGACAAACGATGTCTGAGCTATGTTGTTTACAATGTATGGATATAGTTATACCCATGACTAAGAGGTTAAGGAGATCAAACCCCAAGTCTATGGGACTCTGTTTCGATTCCAGATGGTACCAATGAACACAAATATTATTTATATTATGTGCTGGTATTATCATCCAATTAATAAGTAGCCGTGCGCTGGGGCAAGAGGTGTAGTGCTAAGGTCCATTTACATATTCCGTGTCCATAAGGAGCGTAGTCCGTAACATTCCTTAGGGTGAATGTATATTAATGAATATCACGTAGCTAATAGCGAATAGTGCATAGTGTACAATGCACAACTCGTGATAATAAGGCCACGTTTAAACAGAGAGCAACTCGGGACGGAAACGCTACGGCAACTGAAGTTGCTCTGTAAGAGCATATATAATTTAATATGTATGGTTATACTGGGGAAACTTGAAGTTTATGGCAACGTTACTGACGAGCAATGCGGCAAACGGAGTTGCTCCAGTCATGACATGCTGTAAACTCATCAACCAGTTGCCTTAGTTACAGACGGTACTTTGTTGTGATAGGACGTATTTTTTCAAACAATTGCGTTATAACAGTAGGAAAATATATAACTCATGCAGTTTATTGAAAACTACCCGTGTTTGTATAATCTTACGAGTAAAGGATACTCTAACAAGAACTAAAGTATCAGTCTGGATAATTTTACAAGATTTTTAAAATACGCCACTGGCTATGGTTCACATTCATGACATTGTAGGGGGACACTTTAAAGTCTTTGTTAACGTCTTTGAAACCTTTTCTTCTTAATGCATACTATAGCAGCATCCTCCTCTGAGCATGACATACAGAAAATTGTATGAACAATAACGTCCTCGTGAGATGATGATTAACCATGGCATTGCTTGTGTATAAACATATTTGTAAATCAGTTGCCGCAGTCTAGCAACTCTCTAGTGAGCAACTTCAATCACAGTTGCGTTTCCGTCAACAGTTGATACCCGTATACACGTGGTCTAATACAACCGTTTATAATGGAACGTAGTGAGTCTAAGGCCCTTCGTCCACCGAGAAAACCAACGCGACGCGATACATTGCGGGCAACTAGTCACTTACTATAAGTTTCCCTGTTTCTCATCCACACGAGAAACTTATTTTCTATCAGTCGCGATGATGTCGTCATCTCTCATCTGATGAGGACCTGGTTGTTAGTTAAATATACTTAAAAACTCGTAAAAAGGCCCGGGAACGATTGTTGGCTTATTCAGATTTTAAAAAAATAGTTCAAAATTGGGTTAGTTTTCTGCCTCAAGAACAAAGTTTACACTAGCCGTTTGTACTTTCTTTGACATTGTCCGTGGAATTTTGTCATCCAGAAGTGAAAACTTGCAGGAAAAACGCGAAAAGATCGAAACTTAAGCTTGCACAAATGGAAATAAAACACTGCGTACAGTGAATGCCGCAACAACTAACAGGCAACTTATAACCTGGCGACCAACATGTTTGGTCTCCTTACGATGTATCGCCCAGCGCTAAAGTCGTAGTCCTCTCGGTGGACGAGTGAAGCATTGTTTGAATGCAAAAATTTCCTAGGTGATTTGGTTGCTTGGTCTTGAGTAATTAATCGCTCACGACCAAGCAACCAATCACCTAGACAACTTTTGCAATTTAAACAATGCTTCACTCGTCCACCTAGGAGCCTACGACTTTAGCGCTGGGCAATACATCGTGTTGTTCTCCAGGTTATAAGTTGCTTGTTAGTCGCTGTGGCGTTCACTTGTTGAGCTGTACGCATTGTTTTATTTCCATTTGTGTAAGCTTAAGTTTCGATATTTTCGCGTTTCCCCCGCAAGTTTTTACTTTTGGGTGACCAAATGCCACGGACAATGTCAAAGAAAGAATAAACGGCTAGTGTAAACTTTGTTCTTGAGAGAAAATCCCCCCAATTTTGAACCAGCTTTTAATATTTTTTTATGTACAAAATCCGGATGAACCCAAAATTGTTCCCGGGCCTTTTTACGATCTTTTAAGTACATGTAACCAATAACCAGATCCTCATCAGACGACGACATTCTCACGACTGATAGAAAATAGGTTTCTTGTGTGAACGAGAAAAGGGGTAGCTTATAGTGAGTGACCAGTCGCCCGCGATGTATCGCGTCACGTTGGTTTTCCCAGTGGACGAAGGGCCTTATTCAAAATAATTAAATTGTAATCAAATAAGTTTGACTAACCTCTTTGTTCTAGTAGATAAGGTCTTTAAAATACACTCGGTAAATTTTTTTACTAAATTGTAATATTTGAAAGTAAAATATACCTAATAGGGTACCTCTTATATTATATAAAATTGGATATTTTTTTTTGGTTCTGATTTTATGTTTGTCAAAAAAATAATGGTAGACCTGCTTCTTAATAAAAATAACCAAAACTGTAATATTCCCTTTATTTTGATACATATTCAAAAACGTAGTTATCAACATTAAAACAACACAAAAATCGTTATTAACAAGCAAGTATGTCTGCCACAAGATATTTCAAACACAAACAGAATATATTTACGTCTGTGTATACTGGTGTTTAATTGTCTAGAGCTTTTCCTTGCTTATATATCTAAAATAAAAGGGTTGTTTATTCTCAACTCTAGGCACATTGGATAATGCACACAAAGTTAAAGCTAGCTCAACTTTATGGATTGTGCGCTATTCACTTTGTACAGATTATGAATGTCATAGGTGCAAATCATGTACTTAGAGGATTTACTTACTATGCGCTGTGCACTATATCCTATTAGTTATACATAATACAAGAATATAAGCCCAGCAATAGTATTGTCTACCCACTACACATCTCCAAACACCATCACATACTTACTTAACCCTTCAAGAAACTACAGTCGAGTCTCGTCACTGTGAAAACTTAATCTAACAACTTTCTCAGGGTGAGAATATAATTACTAGAGTACACTCCTTTCATGATAAAAAAAACCCATAAAAATCATATTGAAACAACCAAATTTTTTATAGAGTGCCAGGAATGTCTCGAACTAGCTCTGAGTCGAAAAGAGCACCTAGAACTATAGCTTACGGGACTTCTGGGTGGTTGATAACAACGGGCTAAGCTCATCTAAAGGATTAAATAAACCCAATTGATCTAAATAATATTTTTAACAGGAAAACTTGTAAATAAAGAAAATAAATGATTTATCACAAGCTTATTATTCAGGCAGACATGTTTAAAAAAATTATCAACGATTTATCTGATAAATAACAAAACTAATTTCCAGATTGGTAGAAAAAACAATAAAACAATATTGTTAAATTTAGCTTAAAACACAATTTACTTAAGGAAAAGAACATGCATATTCTTAAAACAGATGATTATCAGCACCCTCTCACCTAAAACCTAAAGCTGAAGTATGGAAATTTAGAAGAGCAGGTAATATCGCAGATATTTAATAAATTAGGTTTACCGAGTTACCATATTGGTGGCGAAAATAAATAGCTGCCGTCCATTAAGGGCGTATTGGTTTTACTCTAGTGATATATTTGGGTCGACTTGTTAACTTTCCACCACTTTTATAAATTTTTTTGTTAAAATAAAAAAAACTCGTTCTTTTTGCTTCAAAGGAGGCCGATGATTCCTTTGTTGTTTTTTTATTAAAAGATAACACTCACTTTTTACTTCCAAAACAAGGAGGACTAAAACATTTCTCTTTAGAAAGATATATGATAAAAATATTTATGAGTGTTTGAAAAAAAAAATCAAAACATCGAGATTGCATGGGAAACGCTGCTAACAGGATTTTAAAAAGTATGAAAAGAATTATATTTAAAATTAAACGTTCAAAAAAGTAATCTAAGGCTATATTAAAACAAACTCACCGCTCCAGTGACGTCATTCTTACGATCATAGTCGACTAGGACGTCATTGTGACGGTAAATGTCGATAAGTCTTCTGAACCCGATTATTGAATCGATTATGGCCTTAGTCGATAGTTGACCATCACTTCCCGACACTAGATATCGTCACCGCGTCACATGACAGGCAGTAAATAGCACAGCCGCTACCAGCTAGTTTTTCGTCGTTTAAAATATTTGGATTTTAAAACCAGGTAAATAGTCTAACTGTAATGTTAAACTTGGACAAAACGTGTTTTAATATAGCCTAGTGGGATCTTCTGAACCCTTCTTTTAGTGAATAAATTTAAGTTGCAACCATTTCGCTTAATAATTTTTGACGTGTAGTTATTGTTTACTCTTCTAACAGTCGTCGTAACAATACAACTTAAAGTGATTAAATATAAATTATAGTAATAATAATCAAACCAAACTGCAAAATAATGTGTATTTGGGTCAACTTTTAACTTTCTAAGGAATGTTATTATGGACTGCTACGGAGAACCAATCAAAGATAGGCAAATAAATTATCATCGATATGCGAATCGAAATGAAAGTATCAATGATAATAAAGGTAACAATCGCCATTTTCTAAACGTACAATATTGTCATTGGACTCTGGGGTCTACTGGTCAGAGTTGTAATCTCAGCCTTGTGAAAACAAATGAGGAGCTAATTGAACGCAAAAATAGATGCTCTGGTTTAGAAAACTGAGATTAGCTGTTGAAGGCCTCATTGTGCTGATCACATGACTGACATCCTCTATCCACAGAAGTTGGCTCAATCTTAGTCAACAGATTGCAGCCGTTCAGTCAGTATAGCTCGATTCCGGACTGAAACCACAGAGTTAAAAAAAAAATATATTGTCATTCATCCACCTTCAAGAGTAAGTAATAGACAACTTTAATTTAGGCCTAAAAAGTCCCTTCATCCCAAACGATCAGTAAGACGTGGGGCACACAAAATAAATTAAATATATATGTTAAGGCTATCGCTATTTTAACTAAAACTGTTAAACAAAAAGTAAAATCACGAAAATATTAATTGTGTTTGTAGAATTTGCTGAAACTGGTTTTATTGAGACAAGTTTGATTTAACAAAATATTACACTTTCCTATTGGTTGATGTGATATCATAATATGATTGAAAATACGGAGGGTATGTACAAAATTAGAATTCTTAGAGTCCTTAACAAACTTATAATTCATAAGATTACGGAATAAATGGAGTATGTACTCAAGGCTTTAGGCATAGTGTTCTAGGTTAAAGTTACTTTTTAAGTCACATGCTGATACAATCTACTCGTATATAAATAGAACGTGTCCGTTAAATACCGTAGTAAAGAATTCAGTACATCTCAGGCTTTAGTTGGAGATGGAAAGTTTAATTGCTTGTTAAAAAACACAACATGAATTTTCCAAGTGGGAAGATTTAATTAATCATAAAAGTAATGGTTCATTAACACGCACATTGCGTGTAAAAAGAGGTGTTAAAAAGAACACGAGTAGGCTTTTAACATGAAGGAAAAGGTTTATTTGCTCATACACTTTAAGCTATATTATTTAAATCCATTTACCCTGAAATATAGTAGTAATACCTTGGTTAGTTACACTATCGTCATATCTTATAAGTAGAACCAACCATGGTAAGAGGGATACATTCCAGGGTAAACTAAAGCTACAAACTTCTATAAAAATACAATATAACAATATAAATTAATTATAATAAAAATAGCAAAAAGTGTTTGCAGCTTTCTCATACTTGTAGTTTCATGACTCGTAATTAGTTATGGACAACAATATTAACACATTTAAAAAAATATATTTCTCACAGTCATACATTTTTAGTTAAAATCGATGTATTATCCGTTATTGAATAATAATGTGTTTAATGTTTTTGATTTATCGCAAAGTATCCTGATCTTGCATGTTTCTATGTTAACTAGTGGATCGTTACTGTGATGGCTGCAGATTATTGCACTAAAATATATTCTAAGCTTTTCATTGGGAAAATATTTATATAATAAGCCCTCACTCAACATACTAGTTAAAAGTTTACTCATCAAAGGTTATTAACTTTAAATATATGTTTAGCTTTTAGTATTTAATTTGATTCAAATAGTTTATTTCACCCCCTCACGCTACGATGAGAACTTTAAAACGACCCCTCTCCCAGTTCTCTATGTATTCGTTCCACTCAACCATGCAATAATTGAGCTGTTTTTATGTTTAATAAAAGAAACATATTTTATTTACCAATATACAACTATCAACAAATTATTGTTTCCATGGTGATGTAAGTAAAGAATGATTTTGTACAGATGAACCACTGCCCACACAGAAGGAAAAGATGGAAAATTAGCTGAGAAAATAGGGTTTAAGTTTTAGGCTAATATGTTTGCCGGTACTCCTTTAAAATGAATGTTTTTTTTGTCAAAATAGGTTAAGACTTTTTTTGTAATTTCAATTACCAGAAATGGGGTTTATCAGATTATATATAAAATATATAAAGAGAAAGGAATTTTAAATATTTAGAAAATGTGAGAGTGAGTGATGAATGTTTAGAAAGTGTGCGACAGAGAGAGACTCTGTGAGAGAAAGTGTGTGTGTGTGAAAAAGAAAGTGTTAGCGAGTTTGTGAGAGAAATTGAATGAGAGAGTGTGCATAAAACTATATATATGAAAGAAAGTTAGTGTGAAGGAGTGTGTATGAAAGAGAGAGAGTAAAATACTGTGTATGAGAGCGTGTGTTTGTGAGATAATGTATGTGTGAGAAAGAGAGTGTGTAAGAAAGCTGGAGTGTAAGAAATAAAATGCGTGAGATAAAGTGTGTGAGAGAGAGATTGCTTGTGAAAAAGACTGTGAGAAAGAGAATGATTATGAAAGAGAATGGGCGTGAGAGAGAAAGAAAAATAGTGATAGTGTAAAAGAGAGCTAGAGTGTGTTGGAGACGGTGTGTGAGACATAGGGTGTAGGAGAATGATTGAGTGTGCGTGTGTGTGTGTGAGTGAGAAGAAATATGGAGTAAACAAACTTTATAGCACTACGCCTTACTATTTGTTCGGATTATACGCATATGTACTAATTACGCTAGTGGTTTTAGGGATTGGGAAGGTTATTTATAGGAAGTATGCCCACATTGGCGCGCATGTTGGCACTTTCATTCAAATCACCCTGTATATATTATTTGTTGTGTTGTTTAAAACGCACTTCTATCGCTTACCGTAGATAACTCACTTGCATAAACTTTTCCACTCTTTCGTTATTTTTTTATTTTTTTTTACTTTCTCTTCTTTGTATTTAGAAGGCATTTAACAGTAAATAAATGCTATGAACTTATATAAATCCCTGATTAAAGTATGTAATTTACCAGGGGTTCTTAATGCGCACTTTCTCATTCATCTGATTATATCAGCACACTCCTTACAAAGTAACCTAATACTATAACGGAATCCACACAAAGTCACTCGCATCGGTGGGAACACGCACGTTAATCTCATATAGTCTGACTCTTGTAATTATAGTTGGGGATCGAATCACGGGTGGGTGTTAAATATATATATATATTTCTCACTTTTCCTCCATCTGAGTTTGGACACAAATCCTCTAACCTTCCTAATAATTACTACCCTTTATGCATAATTAAATGCGGATGGCCCAGATATAAGGTAAGACGTAGTGAAAAAAAAACCACATATAATTCCTTAGACGTGGTGACTCAAAATAATAATTATAAAAGGTTGTGTAAAATTATTATTAATAAATCTCCTCCAATGTAAAATAACTGAAACTATATTTTTCATTTATATTATGTTATGCAACTTCTACTTTCTCCCGACTCCTCACGTAGGAAAATTTTTGTCATCGTCAAAAAAAAAAAAAAAAAAAATTAAATTTGAAATTTANGGTATATAGGGTTTTCATAAGGATCCCCCAAGGATTTTTTTAAAAAGAAAATTAAATATCTATCCCTAAAATAATGTTAGTTTACCACAAGGTAAAAAAAAAAAATTCTCAAATCTGCTCTAACAGTATTGGTTAAAATCCATATGTAGACATTTTCAACATTATAAACAAAATGACAGCTCTCATTTTCCCATTAAAATGACTTTGAGGGTACGTTATAAGCGGAAATTTCCAGTTTTGATAATATCTCTGCAACTACTTCTGATACGAAATAGTTTATCATCGTAAAGTTTTAATAATATTGAAAATAAAAAAACTTTGATTTGAAATATATTTTTATAAAATAAAGAGCTCACGTTCTATTGTCAAATATATGTTTTTTTAAATTAAGGCCTGGAAAATTGGGAGTTAAATGTTGTGCTCTTTGGTGAACAAAGATGTTACTTTTTCCTCAATATTTTTCTATAAAAGTGTATTTTATTTCGTTTATGCTCTTTGGTCAAATATTATTCTCTTTTTTACCCATCAGGTTTTGGTGACTGTGTCCATTATTTCAACACAAATCTTTGAGTTTTAAGTAAATGTGCCTATTTTTAGATACAGGAGATAGAAAGGCTTTGCGCTGCACTATACCATTTATAGGAAATATTTTCACAACTAAATTTGCCAATCAAATTAAATGGGAAATTGAGACTTTTAGCATCTTATGAAATCAGTGGCGTGTCATGGAATTTTTTCTGGGTAGTCAGAGTTTGTTAAAATTGTCCTTATGATATATGCTCAAGCCCCATTCAACCAATCATACATGGGATCTGCTCTACATAACTTACCCTTATAAAGGCACAGCCAGCTCAAGGGCTTCATGCTACCTAGGTGAGACTTAAAATTTGCGCCCCAATTGTATTCTGTAAGATATAAATAAATCGCACCCCTTGCGTGACGCAAAATGCAAATAGGTTGCCAAAAAACCTGGCAAATGAGATACAGATAATAAAAAAGAGGTAAAAACTACAAATGGGGACACTCGCCCTCCTCCTAAATCTCACCCTTAATAAATGTATGCAAACAGACTATCCCTTCTTCACTTGCTTTCCTCTTAATATTTTAAGAAGATGTTATATATCAAACTGATTACCGACAAAGTGACCTCAAACGTTATAATTCTATTAAAGTTATTATGTTGTTAATCAATATTTGAAAAAAAAAATCTTAATATTAGGAAAAGTATAAAATACTAAAAAGATAACATTTTTCAAGAATGCGCTCCTAGGTACAATTTTTTTCCATTTGATTCCTGACCATTAGTGTTCTATTAATGGATGAAAATAATTCTCGATATGTTTCAACAAATTGTGTCTATCCTGGAGCCTGAGAGCACGACACGACACGACACGACACGACACTGCATAGAATAAAATATTCTTGTTATATAATGTATTTATTAAATACACCTCAAATTAAAAATCAATGAGTGTAATGAGGCTCTCTTATAGTTCTACGAGAAATGGTGTGTATAGAATATTCTAGACGAAATCTTGGAGGAAATGTTGAAATGTTCTTCATCGTTGTTAAATGAGTGTTGATTATTCAGGCTTCCTTCTCACATTGCCGGTAGCTAGGGGATCCCTATAATTAGCACCCTTCGCTGTCTCGGCAAATCTCTTGGTTATTTATCACCTGTGAAGGCTGCCCGGAGCGCTCCCGTGGCGCAATCCACAACTGGAACTGTTATGCCGCCTTATACACACTGGCGATGTTTTTTTACTTAATTCAATCTAGACAATATTAACGACCAACCATCATGGTGACTATTGGTGAAACGAGTAGCCATCATTAAAACATGTGCGTAATTTGATATTAGCACTGGACATAGTTTTCAACTTTGTTTAATTACAACGCGTACTCAGAATAGATATGAGTTGTCTTACATTATTAAATTCAACCGTAATTTCCTTGCATTTTGAACAAAAATTAACCGAAATATATTTTTTTTAAAGGTTTTATGGAAGTATATTTAAATATATTTTACCTGCTTAAGTGGCCGCGTGGTCTAACGCGCTAATCTCGTGTTGTACTAGATTGCCAAAGACGGGGAGATTGGGGTTTAATTCCGGTCGGATGCACTGAGGATGGTTTTCCTAAATGGTTTTCCACTCTTCCTCCACGCAAACGCGGGTGAATTTCCTCTCAATCAAACCTTCCTAATCCCGAAACAATTGGTATAATTAGTACATAGGCCTATAACCTTAACAGGTAGTAAGACGTGGTGCTAAAACTATAGATATATTATATAATATCTATTATTGATAAAAATATGCCAGTTTGTTTCAAAATAAACATTTATCTTTTAATGAATACATACATAATCCCTTTTCCGGAAAAAATTATGTTTGTGTTTGTACGCTTAGTTTTTATCAAAACAAGGATGAACACAATTACCGTATGAATGAGTGCTGTATTTTGTGTAGTAGCTACCTCTCTGTTTATTGGGTGAAAGGTGCCATCATTGTGTGAATATAACTTTCTCCCGTGTATTATAAGGTTTACAAGTGATCATTTACACACGACAAGTTTCCATTCCCCGTTTTTGGAGTTTAAAATTAAAATTATTCTTCGTGTATTTAGTATTCAAGGTAAGGCTTGTATATATATTGTCACGTGGGCTAGTGGTGGTACGCGGGAACTACGGTGTTGATGTCGCGAATCCAGATTGTTTTCTAGAAGGTTCTAGTTGTGTCAAGTCTGTCAATCATTGAGTGTTCTTTCACCTGCGAAGATTGATAGACACCCACACAACCAATATGAGAAAATACAAATGGAATGTGTATAAATACATAGTTTATAACAAAACTAAATATTATATAAAGAGAAACTACTCATAAATATAACCCTTATAGTGCAGGTTTAACAAAATGTTTCCATTATTTTCTTTGAAAAATGTGTCTTGACAGAGATTTGAACCATGGACTTTTGATTTAATTCACCCTTATTTTACAAACTGAGTGATATTTAAAGTACAATAAGTCTTACTACCAATCCGGACTACCAACATATTATCACAAGTTGGTTAGGGATGAGTAAAGTATAGTTTTGAACAAATGTATTTGAATTTTCGTGGAGGGAGAATGGGGGTAACTAGTTAAGAGAAAGACATATCAGTACACCTCACTTGAATTCGAACACCAACCTTTTTAGTCACCAGACATACAGACAATACAAGACTGACACCTTTGTCCGCATGACTATAGGTGCGTGTATGAAAGTTTTAAGTCTGGGATAGAGTATATTGCACCCTCTTAGAACCCTCCCTAGTTGTGTGGCTCTTGGCAATGCCATGGTGGTGACACCCCTGGTTCTATCTCTAGGTTAATGGTGAGGCTCTAATAAGCTTTCCCGAGTGATTTCGATGAGAGGCCTTCAGCTATCAATAAAAATAAAAGGATCACATTTATAAATCACTTTAAAAACCCTGGCGTCTCACATACTTAAGTATAGGTACTAAGTAACGTCAGAGAACCCCTCCCTTTCAACCTTCACCCACCCCACGCCCCATATAAATTAATATCACAAAAACTTCATCACAGGATTTTATTCAAAGCTCTGACAGTTGAGTGAAATAACTCTTTTAATGGTGCTTGTATCTGAGCGGATTTTTTAAAATTATTATGTTTAACATACAGACTTTTTCTTTCTCTCCACCCGTCCTGATTTTCATCTAATTATGATAAAGGAATAGATTTGAGAAAGGTAGAATTGAGAGGAAATACACAAATTTTTTCGTGGAGGAAGATAGGAACACCATTTATGAAAAACTATCCTTAGTAGGCCCTGTAGTAGACTGAATTTCAAACCCGAAACTTTATTACATCGACTAGCCAGATCAGATGAGGCCATCGCCTTAGTCTATATGCTCACTGATACTGGTAGCACGGGTTATTAATGGTTTTAATCTTAAGGGTATGGATGAGGTGCATCCCCATTAGCGTTGATAGAATATAGATGAGAGATAATATGGAGATAAATCTCATGCAGAAACCCCCCCACTCCCCTGAAACCACCCCCACAATATACCCAGTAGAGATTTGAACCCCAACTTTTCTTTCAAATCAAGATGGACGGAGGTCCATCAGTGACCAGGACTTCTAGTGATCTTTTATGTCAAAGCAAATGTTTGCAGTGACAAGTACTTACCCGCCTCGGTGGCGTAGTTGGCTAACGCGCTAGTCGTGTTGAGCTCGATCACCGAGGGCGGGGAGATCGAGGTTCGAATCTCGGTCGGGTGAACTGGGGGTGGTTTTTCCTAAATGGTTTTCCACTCTCCCTTCACGCAAATGCGGGTTCACTTTCTCTAAATTCAACCCTCCCAATTCCTAATCCATTAGCGTAATTAGTACTTAAGCGTATAACCCGAATGGGTAGTAAGACGCGGTGCTAAAAAAGAACAAAAGAAAAAGACAAGTACTTTAAATAGTCTATTACGATAAAGCAAATGCTCATAATCTCTCAACGTCCAAACGTTTTCCACTTTAAGCACTAGCTTAGAAACCGATATACTTATACAGTACACAATTATTTTTAATGCAATATAAATTATATATAATTAACAAATTACAACAAGAAAAGGATCCATTTTACATGTTAGTAGAATTTAGTTCACTCTTACGTAATAATTGAAAACAAAACCCAACCTTACACGCGCTTATCATTGGAAGATAGATTTAGATAATTTGGTTGGTACTGTAACCAACCTGTCGTAGACAGGCCTAAAAAGAAGTAGGCCTACATATAATAAGTTAACTTACCTTAATCTTATAGAGCTGTAGTAGTTTAATTTGCCTATACAAGCAGTAAGAAACATAAATAATGCTTACAATATGATAAAATACTATTATTTTGTATTTATACATCTTAATTTAGGTAAATATTTTCTATTATAATATAGGCCCTAACGTATAAAAAACTCCATTGTGTCAGCCCACAATCTAGCTATACTGGCCGAGTGGCCGCCGTCTGTTTGTATTGATAATGCTAACATTTGTGGGTAGAGGGTGTCATGTGGTCAGATCTACGAACTCTCCAGCCATTAATCTCAGTTTTCTAGACCATAGAGCGTAAAACAAATATTAATTCCATAGTCTACTGCTAAGTTATCCATCACAATGTTTGAAAATGAAATAGTGGTTCTACCTAATCGTCTTGAAAAAATCGAGAAACCTTTGTCTCAGTGTCTGAAAATATATATTTTTAGCACCAACTCTTACTACCCGTTCAGGTTGTACGCCTATGTACTAGTTACAATAATGTGATATTGATTATGAAAATTACATTTAGATTAAGTGTACCCACATTTTCCATGGAGGGTAAGTGAAAAACAATTTAGGAAAAACCCGTCTCAGTTGACTCAACAGAGATTTTAACTCCGATCTCCCCGTCATCGGCAGTATAGTATATTGTAAGAGTGACGCCTTAGACCGTGTGGTGATGTGTATGAATAGCTTGTTTTATAAGCTATAACAAATGTTATCAAAATTTAATTAAACACTTTGGCACGCCATGTGTTCTTAATGGCTGAGAAGAGCGTATTATATGTCTTGATTCTAAATAAAAAATCAACACACACACTTTAAACCTAAATATAATGTTATGGAATTGTTAAGGACATATTTAAATATATGTTTTATGGTAGGCTTACTTATAAGATATTTGTAAATATTATCGGGGCGTACACATGTTTCACTCATCAGTGGACAAACGGCTATTTTGTCTAGTTTGGTTTTATGCTTATGAGGAGATCGGGATTATAATCCCTTGTATGTGCTGATGGTTATGTTTTCTAAATAGTTTTACACTCTACCTTCATGCAAATGCGTGTACATATCATCTCAATTCCACCTTCCTTACCTCGATTTCAATAGAGTAAATATGCAGATAGCCCTGACAAATACTAAGATTTAATGTAAAAAAACGACCAAATAAAGGATCTCCAGATATGTAGTCAGTTTAATCAACTACAGTCCAGTATTCAATGGAAGAGCCTTTTATAAGATTGAAACATATTTTTATCTGGTAAATATTGGTAGCATTTGAGGAGGCCTCCTCGGTAAGCGAGGAAATTGTAGTGCAGACGTTCAGCTCTAACGCAATATTTAATTCAATGATGCGTTATTTCAAAATATGGCTCATGCCAAAATAAAGTCGAAATATTCCAACAGGGCTCTTTTTCCCTAACAGCCAACCCTATAGTTTGAGATTTATTAAAATATTCTAACAAGGCGCTTTTTCCTTAACAGCCCTATAGTTTGAGATTTATTAAAATATTCCAACAAGGTTATTTTTCCTTAACAGCCCTATAGTTTGAGATTTATTAAAAGATTCCAACAAGGCTATTTTTCCTTAACAGCCCTATAGTTTGAGATTTATTAAAAGGTTCCAACAAGGCTTTTTTTCCTAACAATCCTATAGTTTGAGATTTATTAAAATATTCCAACAAGGCTTTTTTTCTTAGCAACCAACCCTATAGTTTGAGATTTATTAAAAGAAAAAATGTGTGAAAATGTGTCATTAACTTATTTTCAACAACTTTTAAGCACATTCGCGCAGCTATGAGACTAGGCTTGATGAAAAAGGGCTATAGATTTAGCCTTCCTCTAACTAATACAGTAATCTTTTTATAGGTTCACAACATAACATTTTAAGATATTTGAGAGATAACAGTGAGCTTTTCTTTTTATCATTAAACAAGAAGTTTTGTAGATTTATTTCGCTTCTTTCTTACTGACATGACAAAGGTTGGTTGTAGGTGAAGTGTGAATGGGAGTATAATCTTAGACAGAATAGCGGAATAGTTCAATAAAACTACACAGACCATTGTATTTTAAGTCGTGTGGCTTGACAGCTATTGAAATTAACTTTCTCGATGACCAAGGCAGCCGCCTTAGCTATATAATTATTATTTCTTATGTATTTATTGATACTATTATCTATAGAAAAAAAAGGATAGCTGTAGATCGCACGAATTAACGTATTATTAGGTGAAAGTATTTATAATAATTTGTCTCTCTGTCAGATATGACCCTTCCTACAAAAATAGGACTGTGTCCAGTCCCACGGATGAGCATCTTAAATAACTATAACCAGATATGTATTATGTTAATGTATTACATTAAGCACGTCGGTACGTATATGTATAAAAGTGGCGAACATTAAAAATCAAGTGAGACATTCGTTAGCTTGAAAACGCCGCACATAATAAGGGTCCAGGATGCTGCACATAAATAAGTCCTCCGTGGCAACGCCCAAAACTAAAATCTGACCAGAATTTCTTTACCGGGGCAGGAATGTTTACTGGTTAGTGATACTTTAAAATGTTATGGTCTGGGATGTCATGAGAATAAGGGTATTACTCATCATCAGAGACCACTATACCTAAAAGGCAGCAATCTGTCACATAGACAGAGAAAACAAATAAAAGCATATTCATCTATTTTTTAATTTATTTAAATCACGTCTTACAATCGAATCGGGCTAAACGCATGTATTTTAATTTATCTAAAGTGTCAGAGATAAGGAAGGTTGCATTTTATAGGAATAGTACTCGCATTTGCTTTAAGGAAGGATGGACAGATTTTAGGGAAACCTACCCTCGGTACACATGACCGAGATTCAACCTACGATCTCATTCACCTTAGTGGCGTAGTTGGCTAACACGCTATTTTCGTGTTGAGCTAGGGTGCTTATTTAGGACGGAGGGATTGAGTTTCGAATCTCGGTCGGATGAACTGTTTTTTCCCTAAATGGTTTTCCACCCTCCCTCCACGCAAATGCGGGTTGACTTCCTATAAATTCAACCTTCACAATTTCTGATCCATTAGCGTAATTAGTACTTAAGCATATAACCTGAACAGGTAGTAAGACACGGTGCCAATTAAATAAATAAACTACGATCTGCCCATCATAGACGGTACCATCTATTGCGAGAGTGACGCCTTAGACCATTCGACCATCAAAGTGGGTTTATTCTAATATCCAAATTACACTTTTTAATTAAAAGGACATCAAAATATTTATTTTTTCATTAATAAGTATAACACTACGGTTATTAACGACCTCAACTAAGGTACAGAGACGAAGTTGGTCGTTAGAGAAACTGTACTAACATTTGGATGGGGAGAGGGTGGGAAAACCAAACCCATCGCGACCTACTGGTGTTCAAACTCTACCTACCCATCATCAGCAATCCAGTATATTTAATTACTGACGTCCTGGACACCATGACCACCGTTGTAGCACACCATGAAATAAATATTTAACCTGGAACCCGGAGCTTGTGCCCCTCCATCCTTTTGAAATTAGATGGAGTCGATTATATAGGCCTCACTTCGGTGATCACATGGTTCTAGGCGTCACTCTCGCAATAGACTGGATTACCGATTTCGACGAAATCGGGGTTAGAATCCCTGTCGGATGTGCTCAAGATGATTTTTCTTGGATAGTTTACACATTTCCCTCTAAGAAAATATAGATGTGTTTCCTCATTTTCTCACGCCTACCTCAATAGAGTAATTAAATGCGTATAGCGGTATTCACACATTTATATTATTTTGGATGAATTTATCGAATAAATAAACTATATTTGCCTGGCGATAAAATGGTGCATCACGGACAAGCACCACCTAGAAAGCACCTCACATTAAAATGTTAACTACACCCGCAGGTACCAATACGGACCAAAAGCTTTTTTTTTATGGCAGCGTTACAACCACCGTGCCACTGCAGGGGTTGAAGGGTAGGAGGGGGTGGCTGGAGTGGGAGCGTATAGAGGGTTAGTAGGCCAGAGGGGTTGGGGAGAGGGACACACATTGATCTAACCTGCCACATGGTAAGCCGTGTCGAGGGGCAGTCTGCCGCAAGTGTATTATTCACAATCTGGTCCCACACAATCACATACACACATACACACGCACGTGGTCCATCGTTGTTAAAACATCGCCTGGATAGTGCTTTTTCCTCTTCCCCAACTTGAGTCTTGGGCTACTTCAATTTTGATGTTAAGTAGATTCGGATTTTGGTCTTGTATAGTTGGCTCCGAGGAGAGAAAACATCATTTTTGGATGAAGGCTGAGCCTACCACATTTGATTTATTTTATTATATTAATTTTTTACCCATTTCAGTGGGCGAATGGTCTAAGGCGTTACTCTTGTGTTAGACTGGCCTGCTGAAGACTTGGAGAATGGGGTTCAAATTACAGTCGGATCTACTGAGGTTTTTTTTACCTAAATGTTTCCCACTCTCCTTCTACGCCAATGCGGGTAGATTACCTCTCAGATTCTTTCTTCTTCTACCCTACTCCATTAGATTAATTATCATGTATGCGTAAGTAGCAAGACGTGGTGATAATAATAATAATAGTAATATTCTTTTTTTGTCTGAGATATCCAAAAATTGAAAGTAGGATTTAATGAAGGGGAAATGCTCCTATATTTGCTTGAAAATAAACAATTTTGGAGGGAATAAAATATTAATAACACACATGGCATTGATTCGAACCAGATTTCCTCGTCACCGGTAAACCAAATTATACGAGGCTGACATCTTTGTCCACGTGCCCTTTGATGTGGGCTAAACCATTTAGTTTGTCATAAGGAATTGTGCTAACCTAGAAAACAATTCCTTCCTGAAACAAACATTATTTACAAGTTCTCACCTCATTTTAATTATTATATAAACAATTTTAATCAACAATCCAATTTGTATAAAGAGGCCCTTTTATAAATCACACACATATTTTTTGTAACCAAAATAAACTCAATTTTACTCTATTATTAGTGTTATTTTATAAGTTTTGAAAATATCTTTCAACAGTGACAGCTGCAATTACAAATAACATGAACGGACGCATGAATACGGGAAAATTAGGATGTTCATTAGTTACTGAAGTTCATGACAATTTGCTCATGAGATCTCAATAAATAAATGATTGTAACATGCTAGTTAATAGGAAAATCACTGCATTAAAATCCAGACTATAACTTTACTATTTCGTTAAAAGGGAACAAAATCAAAATAAAATATTCATACTTTCAGCCTTACATTAAATCTAACCTGATAACCGTCAATAATTAGACGCACCACCAACCGAACTAAGGTCCATATTTTTAAGTTAAGATTGTACAAGATAATTAAATAGCAATGATATATCGACCGTCAGCTTTGACTCTAACGACTTAATATCTGAACGTTTAAATGAAGTTTATTTCGAGATACTACACGAAGAAATGAATAACTACGCGACTGAAAATATTTTTCACCCATCTTCGGGGACTCGGCAAGAGGAGGTGAAAAAAGGGGTGAAATCTGAAGGGGGCCATTACTTGGCTGCTAGACTTGAAGTCTTTCGTATATATTCATCAGTTTATTTAAACACGAAATTATTATTTGGGAGAATAAGACACTTCTAATTCCCTGTTAACTGCATAGCGTCAAAATAAATATTAGAAAAATAATAGAAAGAAGGTGTGGATAGGCTATAGGCTAAATGTAAGTAATAATATTTAGCACCGCGTCTTACTACCCGTTCGGGCTATACGCTTAATTACTAATTACGCTAGTGAATTAGGAATTGGGAGGGTTGAATTTGGAGGAAGTGAACCCACATTTGCGTGGAGGAAGAGTGGAAAACCATTTAGGAAAAACCGAGGCGGTTAACCTAAATGTAAGTATGGTATGGATTGCACACTATATTAACAAACAACAGCGTACTATCCATTTAGTGACAATAAAGACAGTTGTGTTGGTTTTACCCTTTCACTCTTCTTACTACCCATCCAGGCTCCAACCTATAGTATATTTAAAATAATGGGGCAGGGAGGGATGAACAAAAGGTAGAGTTGAAAGAGGTGCACCCACATCCATGGGGAGGGAGATTAGTAAACCAATTTTTAAAATAACACTTAATCACACCCGACCGAACTTCTCGTCACTCAAAAATCCAGACCAGACGTGATTGACGCCTTTGTCTACTTGCCCAATGGTGTGGGTGATAATTTGTAGTTCTCATCTTTAAGACAAATATAACTTATAATTATGATACATGTGTGTCACCAACTACTGCTAAACATGATTAATAAGGTGTTTTTTTTACCACGTCTTATCACCCGTGCGGTGAGCATTATAATTCAGCTAATAAAACAGGGATGAATAACTTATAATTCTAAGAAAATGTAACCGTATTTGCATGGAAGGAGATTGATAAACCATTAAGGAAAAAAAACCAGCCTCAGTACATCTAGCCTGGGTTTTTGTGGTGACCTCCCCGTTGCTGGCAAACTAGAATAGAGGAGCCCGACATTCAGGATGCATGTTCACCGATGTGTGTGTGATTCTAGTTGACCTAGCTACTATCTCATCTGATTTTTTTTTTAAGTTTAGATTACCGTTAATGGACTATAAATTGACGTAAATATAATATATATTCAAACCACATCATACATTTCTTTTCTTGCAATCTAGTTATCCAACGCCACTAAAATAATAAGTATTATTTCAAAGTATGAACTACTTTGTAATAGAAAAATGTTGGAGCAAGTTCAGTTAGTTTATTATACAACTACGGAAATAAATTACTTTCGTAGGTCATAGGAAAGAAACCCGCAACGGAAATTGTAATATTGCCAAAACTACACACACACACATTTTGTGCAAACGAGAGAAATATATTATTATTTACATTGAAACTATGTAAAAGGTATACACTAGGAATAGAGAGAACAAGGAACACAGCGAACACGAGAAGATATTTGTAGAAGGAGATAGAAAATTAGGGGCTAGTAAGAATGAAGAAGGAGTGAGAAGTGAAAGCGTTATGGGGGTTTGTCTGTGCCGTCTGGCGCCTCTTTGCTAATTTACATTTAAAACCTATGTAGATTCACACTATCAAAACCAAGTCTTCCCTTTTTAGATATGCTAATATGACGCTCGAGAACTTTTTTTTTTTGGTAGTACATCGCTTCCAGGTCTGTGCGACCGTAGCCATAACTCTAATCCGCAGTTAAGCTCGGGTCCCCACGATGCCTAGATAGTGTTTGGATCGTTTATTTCCTATATATTGTAGTACAGTACAAGTTTGATCCTCTGGTGTGAGAAGATAAATGGAAGAATTGACAACACCACCCCGCACCCATAACGACTGCCACATGGTCTAAGGTAGGGATGGGCAAACTACGGCCCACAGGTGTGTGCAATCCGGCCCGCAGGATAAATAATTAAAATATATTGTGCTGGGAAACAGAATTTTTTTAAACACAACAAAACTGTATTTTTATAAAAACCATGCCAAAATCAACATTTCTAAACTTAGTAAATCATCCCCAAAAATATTTTGACATGTATACATTCTCATATTCATGCGAACAATTAATGTTTTCAGCCCTGAAACTTAGAAAAAGTTATCTTAGAAACAGACTGACTGATGTGCATCTGTCTTCTCTCCTGAGAATACCTACTCAGAGTTTCACTCATCTCAAATCCTATCATATAAATATTCTGAATAAACCTAAAAACATACCAACACACTGATGTATTTATGATTGTTTTATATTCTCAATATATTTAAACTTATTCATGTCAGTTTATTATGTGTATTTATTATACTTTTTAATGAATTTTTAAGAAAAATTAATGAACAAAAGTCTTTGGACCAGCTATGTTTTTAATTTTTGTATTTGACCCTTATGTAAATAAGTTTGCACATTCCTGGTCTAAGGTATCAAACTCGTAATAGGCCGGCTGTAAATGGTGATATTTAGGTTTAAAGCTCGTCAGGGTGCACTGGGCGGGGGGCGGAATGGGAGTGGGGGGTCCCTTGAGATTTTCCGCTTTGTTTTTCCCATCCCGGACCTTGATGGCCTAAAATTAAAAAAAAAGGACCAATGAAATGACCTAAAAATTCTAAAAAATGACTTCAGATTTTTAAAAATTAGTAAAAAAATTCGTAACACAAGATTTAATCAAACACGCACCTTACAAATGGAAACTAAAAAATATAAATGCAATGAAAAGCCAATAACAATAATTTAACTCTTGAATTCTACCAGATATAATATTGATTTATAAATACCTGCTTCATAAGTAAACCCTTCTAACACAACCCTTTCCAGCTTAGCTGTAGTGTCTCATCGGGAATGTGTATTTTCCAACTATACAGGCAAAGTCGATACAAATTTCATGGCTCACATTATCTTCTTTTTTCTTTCATGTGTGATTAAAAATTTACGATTGAGTGTTTATGGATTTATAAAATATCTATCTATGATATTTATAATATACTTATTCTACATAGTTCGACACCTTAGCTCAGTCGGTAGCGTGTATGTCTACTGAGTTAAAGGTCCCGTGTTCTATTCCCAGCATGGCCGAAAAATTTATCATTAGTGAAATGTGGGTTCACCCTTTCACAGTGATGAATAATTAACGGCCGGGGACAAGATGTTGTGCCTGTCCTAGTCTTAAGTTAGATTATAAGTCATATGAAGCTATAACAGGCCTAACAAGCCGGTAGTGGAAAAATATAATATGGCTTGAATAAAAAAAACTGACCCAGATCATAATCTGGAAACAGTAATGGATGTAAAAAAACTTATCCAACATAAATGCCTAAAGCTTATTCAAAAATGCCTAAAAATCACCCTTAATGGACGCAAACCAAGACAATATTACCTTGAAATCCAAAAACGTTTCCACAACCAGGGGATGATGAACAAAATGTATTTAAATATGACCATTGTCTGAGATGAACATGACATGTCATATAGTCTGGGCCCTAATAATGAGAGCGCACTTCATACAAAACTATAATAATCACATCTACTGGTTGAATAAAGTCATTAATAAGATAGGTGTGTACGTGCGAACGCTTTCTCTTATTACCCGTCTGAGCTATCGGCAAATTTACATTAATGAGGGTTGGGATGAGGAAGGTAGTATTTAGAGGATATGTACTTCAATCTACATGGAACGAGAGTGTAAAATAGTGTCGGAAAAATCACTTTCAGGACACCCGGCTGGGATTTGACCCCAGACCTCTTTGATACCAGAAAACCAGAAGAGACCTTTGTCTGCTTGTCCACCTGTATGGGGAAAAGCATGCACTATTCAATATACAATATATTTAATCTCAGTTCTAATAGTTTACCACGTGGATCGGTGGTCACTTCAGCCTAATCGTCAACTTTTCCTGGTTTATTTGCCGATAGCAGGGAGGTTGAGGTTCAAATATCAGCTAGGTACACTAAAGGATTTTTCTACAAGATTTTTACCCTCCCTCCATACAAATGCAAGTATATTCATTATAAATTTTAGTTTTATTATCCTCATCCTATTAGTGTAAAGGTGTGTATAGATAGCCTAGACTGGTAATAAAACGGGGCGCAAAAAAAAAAGAAAAGAGTAGTATCATTGACAATCAACAACAACAAGCAACACTAGCCACAACACTGAAACTAAATTCGCAAATCCACTATAAATGTGTAAATGTTTATGTAACCTATATACACGTGATGATACGCGGAGATAGGTCACGTATTCTCCCTTTGAAAATTTGGGTTGGCTCTTTAATAATTGCCCGGCTGGAATCAGGCTGTTTACAAACCACTACGCGCTGAATAGTAGGATGCGAAGGCCGTGCACATCCCTGAATTCATAGTGGTCACCAGATGATAAAACTCCTTACATCTTAAGGTGGGCCAACTAGAGTGGGGGGGACATCACAAAGACCAGACGAGAGATCTGGCGGAAGTGCTGGGAACTTCAAGAAAGCTTAGTACCGGCCTCTTTGCTGATTGAAAGCGCCACCACCATCGATCTTTGATCTTTAAAGGAGGAGGGCCAGACAACGTTAACTTTCCACCAACTTTGTACCCTTTGAACAGAACACACACATCAAATCGACGTGAACTCTTACTTATCTCTAATTACAAAGTACCGGCATTGTGGCTTGGCTCGTCGGACGAAGGGAACTACTTTGGTTTTACTAGGATCTACAAATCCAAATTGTATATTTTACTCTTGCATATAGATTGAACCACTTGGTAAAAACTTTTATAAAATAATAATGCATGCATTATATTGAATAGTTCATTTACAGTAACTTTGGCCTCTTATGATAGCTTGGGTATTTAAAAAAGATTTGTATTTAATACGCCTCACGTGTTGTCATACTAACATTACTGAACTGTTTTTAAGTAACTTTTCCACAGTTATAAAAGGCCAAATATTTTGAAATTAATGTATTCAGTAGCAAATTTGATTTAAACTCATGTTCTTAAGGCCCGGAAGTTATTTTCTGCGTGATACTATTTTTGTATTATTACATCTAACACCATGTATGTTATGGCTTAATATAAGGGTTAGGAATAAGGAGAGCAGTTCTTAAATAATTTGTACCCTAACTAGCATGGAAAGAGAATGGGAAAACCACATTAATAAACCATTTGAACCTCAAACTTTTTATCACTAACCATTCACTTGCGAGCTTGGCGACTTAAGCCGCTTGATCAAGAGTATGGGTGGCTACACACGCGTATGTATACTGTACATTTTGCTTACCATGAAAGGTAGCACGCTTACCTTGCACAGTTCCACTATGGCACAGCTTATAAGATTTGGCCATATTATATTCGGTCAAGGTAAGACAGCTACCTCTCAAGATAATCGGGGTGTACATTACATACATTATATTTTATTAAATAAATATTTTAAAGTAAAGGGATGAAACTTATTTTTCATTCACAATACATTTGAAAAAATAAAGTTAATTTAAATTTTTAAAAGTTATTTATTAGTATTATAATTTAAAGTACGTATTTCTATTATGTATTGTACAGTTTACAATTGAGCTATTATCTTGCATGCCTTCAAAATGGATTTATTTAATTTTTCTCTCTCAAGAGGTTGTTGCAATGTGGCAACATGATTTGGGCGTGTATAACGATACATAATTTCAACCTATCCAATAATTTCTAAGCTATTACTGATGCAGATTAAGTAGAAATGAAGACTTCTAGTCCTTTTTTAAATAGGATAATGGTTCTTAATAATGTGATAGTAGGTTGAAAATAATGCTCTCTTTTAGACCACATCAGGAGATTTTTATTTTTATTTTGGGTTTTTAACTTTCACTTTCTAAGCACCAAATCATGTAAACATTTAACTTAGTGTCCAACTTAACTCAAGACAGCCCACTTATCACTAAATAACCAACTTTAGAGATATAATGATAGTCTCTTGGTAATAACTGTGCACCTACATTGTAAATTATTTTAGAAATCACAAGGTATTAAACCTGGGTCCTCTAGACATGAAATCTTTTAAGATTTCCTCCTTAGCTCTTCCCCTAAAATAAGTTAGTTTAAAGCTATTATGTAATAATATGTCCTTAGTTTTAATTTATTAGAAAAACTAATACACCCATCAAGGCACTATATATTTAGGGCTTCACTAAATTTTACTATTGTCTAATATTCATAAGTAGGGCCTTTTAAAAAAATAAAAACATTTGTTTGTGGTCACCATTGATAACATTTTACTATTATTAGTGGTATTTTATAGGTAATGATAATATTTATCAAAAAACACAGCTGCAGATAACATGACTTACTCACTCTATGGCACTAGGAACTCGTTAGTTCATTACCTCACTCACAAAAGTACGCCCCCTATTTCTATCTTGAGCTGGTTCTATCCAGTCTCCCTCATTACACCCTATCTCTTTCAGGTCCATTCTTATGTTATCCTCCCATCTGCGTCCATGTCACTCCAATGGTCTATTCCCATTGGGTTTGCCAATCAGTACCATGAATAAAGTTCTAGAATCTCCCATTCGCGCTGCATTTCCTGCCCAGCATACTCTATGAGACTTGATTATTCCAACAATGTCTTGTTATGAGTACAGGTTATGTAACTCATTATGTAACCTCCTCCATTTCTCAATAACCTCATCCCTTTCTGGACCAAATATCTTTCTAAACGACTTGTTTTAGAACACCCTAAATATGTCTAACCATGTGAGATAGGAGACGTTTCACATCCACAGAGAACAACCGTTAACTTTATTGTTTTGTATATTTGTAGATTTACATTTCTTGAAAGTAGGCAAGATGTCAACAACTTACTGAACGAGTAATAGCATGCATTTCCCGACTGTATTATTTTCCTGATTTATAATCTAATATCGTTATTGCTAGTACAAATAATTTTTCCCAAATATGTAAACTCATCAACCATGTCAAATTACATGTTGTTCACAGTAATCTTTAAATTATCGTCCTCAATCTTTGTTCTCTATGTTTTCATATACTTAGTCTTTTTAGCGTTATCTTCTAAACCTCTTTCCTTACTATACTAATAAAATCTCTGCATTTCTTGCAATAGCTTCCTTACTATTGCCCAACAAAGCTAAATCATCTGCTTATCTAAATAGCTGCATTGTATTGTATAATGTCAAGCTTTCTCTACTCTCTTGCATTACACTAATAGTAGTATACTCTAAGGCTAGACTAAATAGTAATGGGGACAGTGCCTCTCCTTGTTTCAACTAATTATATTGTATTCTGGAAGAATTTGATAAGTGACGTCCAGCCTGTACCCTGCCAAGAGTATCAATCAAACATACCTCAAATAGCTTGACAAGGTTTTTGGATATTTAAACTTTATTAAAATGTAATATAATATATTCCTTTTACCTGAATTACAAGCCTTTTAAAAAACTATCTATAGTTGATGAACCATCATGTTATATTCCCATTTTTTTCCTAATATTTGCCAAATAGTAAAAATCTGATCGGTTGTTGATCCATTTCGTCGAAATCCACACTGATGATCCCGAACCATTTCCACACCATATGGTGTCAGTTTTATTAAAAAAATTTAGGATAAAATTTTATATCATGCTGGTAGTAGCAAGATACCTCTATATTCATTACAATCGGTTCCATCCCCCTTTTTGAAAATGTATAAATACCTTCCTTCCATACTTGTGGTTACATAAATGAACAAAGCAATTAATGAATTTCTATTACTAACTTTTCACCACCTCCATTACTTAACTCTGCCTGAATTGAATCTAACATGAATTGACGTATAAATACGCCAAATTAGATCTTTTAGCTTTTCTAGTTTTCAGATAAGGCCCTTCCTATGAAAAATGGACTGTACCTACCTGAGCTATCTGATCATTTACACTAATGGAGTAAGGGTGATGAAAGTATAATTTAGATGAAGTTTAACCACATTTACGTAGATATAGAGTGGAAAATCATTTAGAAAAATAAACTCGCAACATCTGGCCATGATTTGAATAATACCATCATCGGAAAACCAAACAAGACGAGTCTGTCATCTTTGTCTACGTGCTCACTGGTACGGAATATGTATATCTTATTTTGTAATCAAGGAGGAGAGAAAAGATTCTTCTACCCTTTTGAAACAGAAATCTTGAAATATTTTGAGCCCTCCCCCTTCCAACGCGACGCGGTATTGTTATTCAAATGGCATACAAGCTTCTTACGACACGGAGCTATAAGAGGTTTATAGAGTTGCCGGCGATTGTGTCTTATTTCGTCTGCCCCATCTGTTGAAATACATCGTATATTTTTATTTGATCGTACGTTCATTTTAAGACTGGGTAGGAACTCAAGGGTGCCCCCAAACAGAATTGGGTATTTTGCTGGCGTGCTTGACTCTGACCCAGAATGGCAGGGGTTCAATCCTCAGATAGGCGCGACTGTTTCATGAGATAGGTTATCTGGCTTCAACCGAACTGCGGTCGACCTACCTTATCCCCCTCCAGGGTTAGCTTATTCCCTTTCAATGGACTCTATAATCACGTTCCAGATCCAGTCAATGATCTCTTCCAGCGGGTTTGTTTTCTAGTGCTTCCCTTCTTACTTCTCGTCTGGGCAGTGGCGTAGCGTGAAATGTTGCCAGGGTTAGCAGAGCTTGCTAAATTGAACCTGTTATATGTTAAATCTTACTATATCCCCATTTAACCTATAACACATAGGCTCTGTTATACATCTGTTATACGCACTGTTGAAAGCATTTTTTTTAGCTTCATGTCTTACTACTAGTTCGAATTATACGCCTATGTGCTAGATACTCTATGGTTCAAGGATTAGGAAGGTTTGGATTTAAAGGAAGTGTACCCGCATTTGTGTGAAGACATAATGGGAAACCGTTTCGGAAAAACCTTCCTCAGTACATCCAACCAGAATCTAACCCCGATCTCCCCGTCATTGGCAGTATAGTCTATTGCAAGAGTGACTCCTTAGACCATCCGGCAACCAAAGTGGTTGAAGACATTCATAAATAGACTACAGTTTAAACTAACTCTGCTTACCCTGGCAACACCCCACGCTAACCGGACTTGGTGGTGTAGTTAACTAACGTGCTAGTCGCGTTGAGCTAGACTGCCGAGGATGGGGAGATCGAGGTCCGAATCTCGGTCGGGTGAACCGGGGTGGCTTTCCCTAAATGGTTTGCCACTCTCCCTCCACGCAAATGCGGGTTCACTTTCTCTAAATTTAGCCTTCACAATTCCTAATCCATTAGTGTAATTAGTACTTAGGCGTATAACCCGAAGGGGTAGTAATACGCGGTGCTATATAAAACACTTCACACTATACAACTGCGTCCAGGCAATCCACATATTTACACTATTGTGGTAGGTGAGAGGAAGATACAATTGAGAGAAAATGTCCCATCATTGGTGTTGAAAGATAATGGTAAACTATTTGTGAGAGGCTAACTCAATACTCCTAACCGGGATCTGCACCCGACCTCTTTGTTGCCGACAAACCAAACAATACTGCACCGAAGCATTTTTCCGCGTAACCATCTGTGAGTGTAGGTTCCGTATCACTGGCATGGGTGGGCACGTGGACAAAGATGTTGGTCTCAACCTATTTAATTCGCAAGTGACTAGAAGGTTGATGTTAGATTCTTGGCCGGGTGCACCGGGGTTGTTTATCCGCAAGCCATTTATTTTTATGGTTTTTACATCCCCTTCCCACACTAATGTAGGTTTTTTTTCTTAGCTAACCTCACAATGTTTATCTCTTAGATAAAATAATTAATAACCATTGTGTTGGAGGTGCTAATTAAAAAAAAATGGGGTGTGGCTGTGTCATGTGTTGTACGTGAATACGTTTTTGTAACGGGTTATATTTTTTAAATAAAATATTTTTATTTGTGTATTTAGGATAAAAGCAAGGAAACAAATAATTATTGTGTTACAATATAACTTTATATACAATCGATAGATTTTGACGACAGCTGACGATTAAAACTTAAACGAACATCGTAGCTTCTCCGAGTCAAAAGTTATACTAATTTCAAATCTCGATAAGCAGCAAAATAACCTCAAAATGGCGGTGCTTCCCCCTCCACCACGCGTGATGCGTCACTGTTCTCGCTTATCGTAATGAATTCTTTGATCCTTTAGCCATCCAATGGTATAATTTAATTTTGGATGTAGAGGAAAGATTCGAAACTACAACACCAAACTGTATCCCCCGATTTTGTTATCATTAGGTTTTTTGGATTGCCCCCGTATGTTAGCAAATTTAAAGACGTATTCACGTCAATAGGCTTGCTATAAATCTGTATCTTGGTGATCAGTCCCCATGAATATTTGACAATCGGTAGAAATGTTAACAAACTATTTTTTTTAATAACCTAAGTAGGCACGTAAAAGTCACGATACAAAATAATTGTAATTTGAGTCACTCTGTATTTAAGTGCAAAAGAAAAGCACTTAAGATAACAAGAAAATATGCTTGGTAACATATCCTTCATAACAAAACTCTTTCTAGGATTAAGACAAATATTACTTAAGAAATGTATTCCAAGCATTTTTTTGCAATCACATTTCCTTCCAAAGTTTTCATCTTCTCTGATATTGCTAGACGTTCCCTGAGGGCTTCTGGATGTTATATACTTACCTCATCACTAAAACGTGATGGAGAATAGAACCCTTGCCTTAAAGATGTATTTACATTTCTGTGATTACAGTTTTTCTTAGTAAATAAAGAAATATATTTTTTTATATCAGCTTAGTTACATCGAAGTTATATAACCAAAGAATACCACATTCATGCCGGTGATCGCATGGCTTAAGTCGTCAATCTCGAAATATACTGGATTGCAAATGACAGGGAGGTTGAGGTTCAAATCTCAGCTGGGTGCAATGGGAAGTGGCTTTAAACGTGAAATATATAACTCAGATGTTCTCATCCCCCCCCTTCCCGCTAATGCAGTTACATTTCTTTAAGTAAACCTTCCAATCTCTACCCCATAGGGTAAGTATTTATAGCTTGGGTTAAAAATGAACCAACTAAAATTTATCAACCTCTCTTAGAAGGCAGTGTTTACCTCGCGGATAGTATAATATATATTTCCTTACATAAAATAGTGGTCTCTTGAAACAATATATTTTGTAATTAATTTGTTAAATATATCTGATATGCATTACCAATCCTATTAGTAGTGATTTATTTGACTTGAAAATTGCAATTTTAAGAAATTTAATGACAATTATTATCGGTAGTTCAAGCTGGGTAATTGCTAATCCTCGTGATGCAGTGGTAATGGAAGTATACAGACTCGAGCGACCTTGATTTGTACTTCGGTGAGAGTGCCTTAAATAATAGAGTATTCGTATAAAGATTCCTCAGATTACCCTAATATTAAAAAAAGTGTTTAAAACCGTTATTGGTATATATATATGAATATATATATATTTATATATATATATTTATATATATATTCATATATATATATTTATATATATATATATAGAGAGAGAGACATATATATCCACTTCGGCTGCCGCATGGTCTACGGCATCACTATCACACACAGTAGACTAGACTTCTGAAGACGGGTAGATCGAGGTTCGAATCTCGGTCATATGTACTGCGGGTGGTTTTCTCAAATATTTTTCCACTCTATCTTCATGCAAATGTGGATACACTTAATTTAAATATAGCCTTCCTCATCCTAAAAACCATTAGCGTAATTAGTACACATGCAAATAGCCTGAACGGGTAGTAAGATGCTTAAAAAAAGTTCGTGATATAAGAACTTATATATATATAAATATTTTTATTTATCACCACTTCTTACTACCCGTTCAGGCTATAAGCATATGTGATAATTACTTTAATGGGGTAAAGATGAGGAAG
Organism: Timema genevievae; assembly: GCA_902155825.1. Classification (NCBI taxonomy): domain Eukaryota; kingdom Metazoa; phylum Arthropoda; class Insecta; order Phasmatodea; family Timematidae; genus Timema; species Timema genevievae. The sequence continues at coordinate 197,788 of CABFWO010000490.1, forward strand.
GAAGCATTTTAGAGGTAATCTACCCAAATTGGCTTGGAAGGAGAGTGTGAAACCAAGTAGGAAAAACCACCCTCAGCAGATATGAGAGTGATTCTGACCCCAATATCTCCATCCTCAGTAGGCCAGTCTAACATGGCAGTTACACTAAGAGACACGTTACACCATTAGACCACTTAAGCGGGTCTTCAAGTGATTTTAAATGCATCTTCCCAAAGCAAGGCTGTATGTAAGTCATGTGCTTACATAATTATTTGTTTAGAAAAGGTCAGTTAAGTAACCCACTTTTAAATCAAATAAAATAACTGTTGTTATTTTGTTATAAGCCTTATAATAGCCATGCCACTTGATTCAACCTGTAGCTAAACATTTTATGTGACTCGTATTGAATTCTACCTCCATTGACGGGGAGGTGAGGGTTCTAATCCTTTATGGGTCCACTGGACGCGATTTTCCAAAGTGTATCTTTACTGCTCTTTTAATCATTCAAGCTCCACTATAATGAGGGAATATTTCCTTTAATTTACCCTACTAATTCCTACTATCTCGTTAAAGACACTCTTGTTGAAAAGCCAGATTAAAAACATCACAATATTACTTGCTTTAAAAGTCAGTTAGGACAACACTTATTATTTCGTAGTACCTTTATCCGCATTCATTTTTTTTTTTACCAGTCAGAAGCTCTCAAAGCAATGTTTAAAAAACATCTCATATCAGCTCTGAACAATTTCTCCACGTTCGAGTTTACTGGGAAAGATTATCTTTGAGAAACCCAAAGTTGACAGTCGAGCTGTAACCGTGAAAGGGAACTGTCCGAGACAGTTTTTCGTTCTGATCTGAAAGGGTGAAGGAAAGTTGGCGTTAAGACGCCACAGAAGGTAAGAAGGGCGATCATATCTGAAATCACACGGCATTTTAAATACTTTTTTGGGTTTGACGTCAGCGTGGCATGTGCTAAGTAAGAGATGTTGATCTGCGTTACGCCTATAAGCTTTATTTTCCACTTTCGGAAAGTGTTTGAATTGAAACACGTCGCATCGTATACCCGGCGCACATATTATTTCTGTCCATCAGGGATGTTAGCATATATATACAGATAGGGATAGGGGTAGTGGAAACACAACTACTTTAGGGATAGAGAGAGATAGTGGAAACCAAGCTACTTTAGGGATATAGATAGTGGAAACACAGCTATTTTAGGGATAGGGGTAGTGGAAACACAGCTACTTTAGGTATAGAGAGAGATAGTGGAAACCAAGCTACCTCAGGGATATAGATAGTGTAAACACAGCTACTTTAGGGATAGGGGTAGTGGAAACACAGCTACTTTAGGGATAGAGCGAAATAGTGGAAACCAAACTACCCCAGGGATATAGATAGTGTAAACACAGCTACTTTAGGGATAGAGAGAGATAGTGGAAACCAAGTTACCCCAGGGATAAAGATAGTGTAAACACAGCTACTTTAGGGATAGAGGTAGTGGAAACACAGTTACTTTAGAGACAGAGAGAGATAGTGGAAACACAACTATATTAGGGATAAAGAGAGATAGTGGAAACCAAGCTACCTCAGGGATATAGATAGTGTAAACACAGCTACTTTAGGGATATAGAGATATAGTGGAAACCAAGCTGCCTCAGGGATATAGAAAGTGTAAATACAGCTACTTTAGGGATAGGGGTATTGGAAACACAGATACTTTACAGATAGAGAGAGATAGTGGAAACCAAGCTACTTTAGGGATATAGATAGTGGAGACACAGCTATTTTAGGGATAGAGAGAGATAGTGGAAACCCAGCTAATTTAGAGACAGAGATATATAATGGAAGCACAGCTACTTTAGAGATAGAGATAGATAGTGGAAACCAAGCTACTTTAGGGATGTATATAGTGGAAACACAGCTATTTTAGGGATAGGGGTAGTGGAAACACAGCTACTTTAGAGATAGAGAGATAGTGGAAACACAGCTACTTTAGGGATGTAGATATTGGAAACACAGCTGCTTTAGGAATAGGGGTAGTGGAAACACAGCTACTTTAGAGATAGAGAGAGATATTGAAAACCAAGCTGCTTTAGGGATGTAGATAGTGGAAACACAGCTACTTTAGGGATAGGGGTAGTGGAAACACAGCTACTTTACAGATATAGAAAGATAGTGGAAACCAAGCTACTTTAGGGATGTAGATAGTGGAAGCACAGCTAATTTAGGTATAGAGGTAGTGGAAACACAGCTACTTTAGAGATGGAGAGAGATAGTGGAAACCAAGCTACTTTAGGGATATAGATAGTGGAAACACAGCTATTTTAGTGATAGAGAGAGATAGTGGAAGCACAGCTACTTTAGAGATATAGAGAGATAGCGGAAACCAAGCTACTTTAGGGATAGAGAGAGATAGTGGAAGCACAGCTACTTTAGAGATAGAGAGAGATAGCGGAAACCAAGCTACTTTAGAGATATAGACAGATAGTGGAAGCACAGCTACTTTAGAGATATAGAGAGATAGCGGAAACCAAGCTACTTTAGAGATATAGACAGATAGTGGAAGCACAGCTACTTTAGAGATGGAGAGAGATAGTGGAAACCAAGCTACTTTAGGGATATAGATAGTGGAAACACAGCTCCTTTAGAGATAGAGAGAGATAGCGGAAACCCAGCTACTTTAGGGATATAGACAGATAGTGGAAGCACAGCTACTTTAGAGATAGAGAGAGATAGTGGAAGCACAGCTACTTTAGAGATATAGAGAGATAGCGGAAACCAAGCTACTTTAGAGATATAGACAGATAGTGGAAGCACAGCTACTTTAGGGATAAGGTTAGTGGAAACACAGCTATTTTTTTAATTCTGGGAACTCTTCACTAATTTGTTACTGTTTTAGAGTATTTTTCTTTGGCGATTGGATTATATTTCATAAGCTCTAAGGAAAAAACAAAATATTTGAACAGTCATTGAAATTATTTTGACAGATAAAGAGAAGGATCATTAATTTAAAAGTTGTGCTAGTGTGCTGCTCGCTGAAAGCATGTCACGCTTACTTTCTCATGACCCCTTGGAGGGAGAAAATATTGTGATCGTCAAAAAAATATGCATAATTCGAGATTTTGATGTATTTCAACGTTTCATGACTCCCTTAACTCAAAAAAGTAGTTTTCGCGATGCCGTTTTTCTGTTCTAAGCTATACGAACCTTAAAATTAAGGGTGACTATTTTAAGGACGAAAAGATAAAATAATATTGGGTTTCCTTAATTAAGCTCTAATGATTTTAGTTAAAATTCATATCAAGGCATTTATACACAAAATAGCTTGTATCATATTTCAGAAAAAAATTATTTAGATGGTACCTTACATCAGCGGATATCTCCAATTTTGATATATCTGCAACTCTTTAAGATAGGAAATAATTTATCGTTTAAACGTTCTAGGAGTATTAAATGCAAAAAAAATTTTTTTTTTAAATGCTTATGAAGAAAATTTGATGAAAACAAAATTTTCTGATATTTTTTAAATTGAAAGATAACATCTGGGGGGCACAGGAATCGAACACAGGACCTTTGTCGTAGTACACGAATGCTTTAGTCACTGGGCTATCCAGGAATCATCCCGTCATTTTCCAATTTAAAGAATATGATATTTAGATGCGGCTACAACCTTAACTATCAAATATTATAGCTTGGCTATTAAATACATCTTAATATTTCCTGAGTCGAGGCGAATAAAATTTTTTAAATAGATCTTTTGAAAATGGAGATTTTAAAATGCACAAAACTGATGTTTCTCTGTCATTTCATGTATAATAGTTGGTTAAATGGTGAAATGTAATGCACTTTTTTTTTCATTACACTTCTATAACAATACCTATTATTTATTTTAAATTATCTTAGCGAGAAATTACTTTGTATATGAATGCCGCTCATTTATCCACTCATATTGTTCCTAGACAAAAGAACTTGTTTAGAAATAAAATATTATAAAATGTATGGTTTGGCATAATTTTTTTAGAATAATGTTTCCTTTTATATTTTTTTGGCCGTATTTCAAAACAAAATCTATATTGTTATCATCCTAAGTAACAGACCCCATGATGTAGTGATCAGTACACCTGGCTACGAGCCTAGGGGTCACGGGTTCGATTCTCGGCTGGTTCCTCGCGTATTTTTCCTAAAAGGGTATTTACCCCGACGGTCATCTGGGTTTGGTTAATTAGGCTTAAGTTAGGTTTAGGTATTTCCACTGGTTCCACACCCTCATAGTGACTATCACCATCACCTCATCTCATCGGGACATGGAAAGAGCCTCCATGGAAAGAATGTATTATTAATACGTTCGTACGTTGCTTGATCAACAGTACATTATACTGGCTAATTTTTCAACTACTGGGCTACAATTAATGTAGCCTAGTAGTGCATTATATTATATTAAGTAAAAAGAATTCCAACTTAATAACTTATTATTTTAAAAATAAAAGAGTAAGCCCCATATTTAAAAGAATAAGAATAACCCTATATGTTTTTAACAAAAAAATTTAAACCTTTTATTTACAACACTGCATAAAATTTTATGCCTGGAATAAATTTTTATCTCTCAGGTTTTTGGTTTCATTTCATATGAGAATACATTTGTTAAGATACCCATGTACTGTCAAACATTACACATATTGGGTGTTAAAATTCAACCATTTTTGGGAATTTATACGTGTTGAAGTAAAGCTATAGATTTTATACGCCAATCTCACATGACAAATTCTCCAAATATTGCCCAATTCCCTAATATCACATTCCAAAATGTATTTTATAGGCGTTTATAAAAGGAAAAAACCCGGGTTTCATGGTAATTAAAGGGTCCGCGAGCCACGAGTTTACCTGATATAGAGCACAGGTTTTTAAACTGTGAGTCGTGACCCCGTCAGGGGTCGTGAAGAAGATTCTGGGGGTCACAGCAGTCATTGACAAACGTAAGTTAAATTAAATATTAATCATAGAACTATTGAAATGATATTACCCTAAAACCTTTCATCTTATATTTGTTTAGTTTATTGCAGCAACAAACGTGGTCCAACATCATTAAATGAACAAGATTTTAATAACCATCCGTTCCATTAACTAAGATAAACTACTGATTTACATTGTTTATCTTCATATATAAAGTTTGTAAATTATAATAAATTAATTAATAATATGAAATGTTCCTTCATTTATGCATTTGTTTTCTAAAAAATAAGTTAACCATTTATATTTATAATTTGATCTAAAACTTCTAAAAAACAGAAGCTATAGTATAAAAAACCTCAACTCAAATTAGTCATTATTGCCCGGGGTCGCTGATAAATTTGTCTTATAAAAATGAGTACAAATAAAAATTTCCAAAAATATTTTGAATAAGTATCTAATTTAGAGGAATTTAGTGGAGTTTAAAGGATGTGTACCAGCATTTTTGTCAAAAGAGTGTGGAAAAAGAATAATAGCTCAGAATACCAGCCCGAGATTTGGACCCCAAACATCCCTTTACTGAAACCAAACAAGACAAGACTGACGCACTTGTACGCGTGTATACGTGAGGGTATTTACTATCAGTTACCACTACTACTATTATTACCATTAAGACTATTAAAAATAAGAATAAGCGTGATTAAAAGAAAATATTTTAAATCAACACGCCAGAATGGCCACCATATCGATATCTGGACCACATGGAGATCAATAATTCCATCGGCGAGTCGCGCACACCAACCATTCGACCAAAACCTGTCCACCACTCCACTTAGATCTGAAGCTCACCTACCCCACCTCTTTCCCCGCCACCCGCTTAGTTTCGTGCAGTAAAACAAAATGTGATGCATGTTAAAGCGAGGTCATAAAACATGCAAAGATAATCAGAGCGCTTGGAAGACGGGGCAGGAAGGAAAGGGCACGGGTAACAAAAGAGAGAGTAGGTGGCAAGACTTGCTTGTAAAGAGAGGATTCACAACAGCTATATTTGTTGGAGAGAAGAGGGTGAGAGTGTGCTACGTAAAGGAGGGGAATAGGAGGGCTGAAGACATCAACAAGAAAATCGGGAGGGAAAAAAACCATGACATAATTTTATTTTTTTGCACACTTAGAATATATATATTCATCTAGAAGAGAAACAAAAAGAGGTGAAATTTATATACATATATGTTTTTTTTGCAGCACGCCATTTGTTCAATTGGTGATGTGTAAAAGATTGGATTGAAAACCAGCAGTTGATATATTTGTTACTTTTAAATTTTGACGGGTTTTTATTAATTTTTTTATCGCTGCGTTTAATGCCAGAACCGGACTTGTTATCAGAGGCTTAAATTACTCGTATATTATAATTTTTCCACCCCATATTTCCACACGCCTTGTTTATCCAAATTTAAAAATATTGATGGCATAGGTATGATTAAGGTAGAATGTATAAGAAATGTATACGCATTCGTGTGAAAGAAGAATGGTAAACCACTTAGGAAATAACTTTGCATGGCTCGGTAAGATTAGAACCTCAAACTTCCCATCACTGGCCAACCAGACTAGATGAAACTGACATTTATTTCTAGAACTCACCAATGTAAGTCATAAAACTATTTACTGCTAAATTTGGAGGAAATTTGTTCATATAAAGGTGGAGAAAGGATGGGAAACTCACATGTGATGCACTTTCATCATCCGCAGTCAGTCGAGGATTCTAACACTGACCTCCTCCTCTTCAAACAACCCACCTTCAATGGCAGTCAAGTGCAAAATGAGTCTTATTCCTTAGACCGCTTGAACACCGCTTGGCAACAACGACTTAACCTAAGGAAACAGGACTGAGGGGGAATACTTATAGGAAATGCATCCAAATTAACGTGAATAGAGATTGAGAAAATCATATTAAAAACCACATTATAAGAAACAAACACCAGCTGGGATTCAAATCCATGTCATCTAGACTTATGGTAGAACACATAGTCGTATAAAGGGGCGATTTATTGATAGTGGGTTTGTACACCCCCTGAAAATTGTTGTGGCCTCTTAGAATTATGGCCTACTAAAAGTAGGGGTTCCACGTATACGTATAGAAACTTAAATAAGATTTACAATTCAATTGAAACACACAAAAATTTGGTTGGAAATAATATAAAACTTCCTCGCTCATAAAATTGCATTGATGTATATCTTCCATGTTTTTAAAATAAGAAAATATTACCGATATCAAATATGGTCTTAGAAAACATGACTACAAATATTTTATTTAAATTAAACCAATTTGTTTGTATGTTATAGCTTTATACTCATAGGTAAAACTGTTCCAAAGAATATTGCATAGTAGTCTATTTACGTTCTCGCTACCTTACAGGTAGAGAAAGTATTGTTATCGTCAAAAAAATTGAACTCGAGATTTTGTCGAATGCCAAAGTTTCATGATCCCCTGAATCCGAAAAAAGTTGTTTTCGTAATGGCAATGACATCTGTCTGTCTGTCTGTCTGTCCGTCTGTACTTCGGGCTAGAGCCTAAACTAGTTTATCGATTGGGCTGAAACTTAGTATCTAGGATTTTCATAAGGCTGCCCCGAGGGATTTTTGGAATTGGATGTCTAGCCCTAAAATTAAGGGTAGTTTACTGGAGGGCGGAAGGAGAAAATTTGATTTTATCAAAATCTGCTCTAAAGATTTTGATTAAATTTCATTTCTAAGGTTAAATTAATATTTCAAATAAAATGACTACTCTAAATTTTTAGTCAAAATGACTTTAAAGGTCCCCTACAGATGCGTATTTTTTTACAAATTATATCTCAGTAGCTATTTGGGATATGAAATTACTTATCATTGCAAATATGTAGGTCTATTTATATTAAAAATCTTTTATTGGAGATATATTTTTATAAAACAAATAGTTTCGGAGATATTGGCAAGTATATTAATAGTATTTTGTGGAGCTTTAGTTTCAGAGATACTACTTAAGTTTTAACGCATTAATTCTCTAATGCCATAGAGTAAGTAAATAAGAATGTCTCTCAAAAAGTTGATGTTCTTTTTCCTTTAACCTCTTAGGGGAAATGTTTGTACAGCAATGATCTATCTCTATAACTTTAGACTCAATAGTCAATATTTACCTATTTATTGGTCAACATTTTTAAATGAGAAATTTAATAGCAATGCGATGACCTGAAGATGAACAACACCTAAAAATATGTCTAAAATTTTAACCAGATTTCAAAATTTCATTACGAAGTGTTGATCCTTGTGGACCAAATAGCAACCTTTTTTATTGGTCCAAATATACAAATTATAAAATTTAAAACCGGGAGTCAAAAAAGGTTTTACATAAGTATAGCGTAATTTGTGCTCGGGTTATATAGTGTATATTATTTTGTTTCATATATAGTACGAGCTTTGAATAAATGTATCCATTTTTAGACAATAACCCACCTCAATGGTGTAGTTAGCTAACGCGCTAGTTTCATGCTAAGCTAGACTGCCGAGGACGGAGCGATCGAGGTTCGAATCTCGCTTGGGTGAACGGGGGGTGGTTCTCCCTAAATCATTTTCCATTCTTCCTCCACGCAAACATGGGTCATTTCCTCTCTATTAAACCTTCCCAATTCCTAGCCCATTAGCGTAATTGGTACTTGAGCATATAACCCGAACGGTTAGTAAGACGCAATGCTAAGTATTATTAATTAGACAACGGAGCGAGAAGGTCAATGTAGAGCTCCGTACCATTTATTTTACTTTCACGTTACCTTACAAGTAGATAAAGAATGTATTGTGATCGTCAAAAAAATTTAACTCGAGATTTTAATGAATTTTGAAGGTTCATGACCCTCTGAATCCGAAAAAGTGTTTTTTGCATTGTCGTTTGTCTGTCTGTTCGTCTGTCTTTCCGTATGTCTGTATCTCGATGTAGAGCATAAACTATTTTACCGATTGGGCTAAAACTTGGTATCTTGGCTTTTTATAGGGTTGCCCCGATGGTTTTGGGGAATTGGATATCCAACACTAAAATTAAGGGTAGTTTCCTTAAGAGCAAAAAGAGAAAAAATCGATTTTATTAAAATCAGCTCTAACATTATTGATTAAATTTCATTTTAAGCATTGATCATTATTCCAAACAAAATGGTTACTCTCAATTTTTCGCCTAAATGACTTTAAGGGTTCCGGTCTGATGCGTAAACTATAATTTTTTATCATATATCCGTAACACATTGAGATAAGAAATTACTTATAATTGAAAATATGTAGGTCTATTTATAATAAAAAATCTTTTATTTGAAACATATTTTTATGAAACCAATGATTTTCAAGCTATACGCAAATATATGTATTTTTTAACTTTTCGAACACTAAAGCCAAAGTATTGCGACCATAAAAAAAAATCTTACTCGAGATGTTGATGAATATTAACGCTTCATGACCCCCTGAGCCCAAAAAAGTTGTTTTTGCAATGCCGTCTGTCTGCGTGTCTCTTTAACCCTATAATTAAGAGTAGTTTGATAAAGGGCGGAAAGATAAAAAACTTTTTTTTCAAAATCGGCTCTAATGATTTTGATTAAAACTCGTATCTAGCCATTGATTAAGGTTATAAATAAAATGTCTATTTTCATTTCCCCATGAAAATGAATTTTAGGGTACTTTACAGAAGCGGAAATTTCCGTATCTTCGCAACTATTTGAGATAATAAATTGCAACTTATTATTGCAAAATCGTAGTACTATTAAAAATAAAAAACTTTTATTAGAAATATATATTTATAAAACCATTAGTTCCTGAGAAAATGGCAAATATATTTATACAATTTTGTGAGATTTAGTTGTATAAAAATATTTCTTAAGTTTTAATTTAATAATTCTCTAATACCATAGCGTAAGTAAATAAGAATGTCTCTCAAAAAGTTTATGTTCTTTTTCCTTTATCCTCTTAGGGGAAATGTTTGTACAGCAATGATCTATGACTATCATTTTAGACTCAATAGTCAATATTTACTTTTTTATTCGTCTAAATTTATAATTGAGGAATTTAATAGCAATGTGACAGCCATAAAATGTGAAACCTCTACTAAAATGTTGGAAATTTTAACTGGAAGTCGAAATTTTAAAACTAAGTGTTGACCCTTGTTGACCCAATATCGATCTGTTTTTTTGGTCCAAATATACTAATGAGGACATTAGTTCTTTAAAAATAAAATTATAAGATTTAAAACCGGGAGTCAAAAAATGTTTTACGTAAGTATAACGCAATTTTATCTCGGGTTTGCTGGTGTATATTATTTTTTCACAAATATTACGAGTTTTGAGTAAATATCTTCATTTTTAAACAATGGAGGGATAAAGTCTGTGTGGAATTCCATACCATTTATTTATAAATACATTGTTTCAAGAACCATTAAAAATGCCACGCTGCCACTGAAACATAATTTTAATCTGTAAAAGGGTCTAGATAGCAGTGAAACAGTTTGTACCTTCCAAATTCCTATTCCTAAATATAACATTTTAAAGAATGGAATTTTAACATCGCGCTATTTGTTTCATGTGCTTTTGAAGAGACGAGATTGAAAATGAAGTTTTGTGTTATTTGTTTGCTTACACATAAGATATGTTTATTAAAGAATGTTCATAAAATATTTTCACGATTACTTACTGGTATATTTATTTTCAATGGTATGGCTATTACTTAAAGGAGGCAGATATAATCGGATCGTTATAGAAAGAATCTTATATGTAAGTTTAAAAAGTTACTACACCAGCTTTCAATTTTATTATGAATGGACGCATCTAACTTCTAGAAAAAGCTACTAGGTCTAGTTTCACGTATTCATATTGATGATCAATTGTGAACTACATCAGTTGAAATACAAGGATTCGATTCCTGGAAAAGTGCATTGTAGCTGAGGGTATGTATGGACTATGTCCTTAAAATGCCCCTTCCCAATTTTATATTCTTAAATTAATTATTGTGAGTCTCGGATAGTCCAAATGGGAAGCATTCAAAAGCTAAATCTCTTACTATTTATTTCTAACAGGGCCTATATTATTCTTAGAGTTTCACTAGAATCGAACTAGTAGCTCCCTCACCTCTAGCCACAGTTAAGGAGGAGATAGAATAATAATCCTTTAAAGATCTACAATTAGCTTGCTCAGGTTATACGACCGTTGTCTCCTTGGAAATGAGGTCACGGTCACTCGATGAAACATGATACGTCGATACCTCCTCTGATGTTCTATGCTCCTGTCACTCTGGTGTACTCGATCCCCTGTATTTCGTTCAATTGTTCCACATCCTAATGAAAAGGGAGGCCCTCGTGTCAAATTCAATTCACGACCCTGTCAAACGTGTCTCCCTCCCCTCTTCTACCCAAGCCCGCTCAAAATAATTTTCATTCGCTACCCCTTCCTACTTCCTATTACCCCTACTGGTATCGTGTCGGGTGTCATGTATTATTGCCGTCATCGCGGGGGAGGGATGGGAATGTGGGCTTGTTCCCACACACACATGAATTATCGCTGTTATTTTTTATTTCAGCCTGGTTTTATTTACATGGTTAGTTCAGAGTCGTGCTTTATTAATTGAATATGGATTATAAGTAACTTATCGGACATTATTTGGAAAAATAGATTCATTTTTCCCCTATCACCAAACTTATCCACCTCTTTCTTCTCAATTAAAGATAGTTAAACATTTATTACACCCCTAAAAATGTCAAGAACCACACCCGTATTGGTGGTATAAAGTTACATAGATCACACCGGGGTACCAAAATCATGTACCAAATTGAATACCGGTTAGAAAAATGGTACAGGTAAGATAAGTCCCGGTTATAAAAAGGGTATAGGTAAAATGGGTCCCGTCTTTCATCAGCCTATTAGCGTTACCCAGGAGACACCACGTGAAGGTTGGTTGAGTAGTCCCTCAAAAATTTGTTTTATTTCTTCTAAGCACTTTAAAATATTGACAACTCTTGCTGAACGTCAGAATTCCTTATTGATCAACTGGTAGAAACTTAAAACACATTGTTTTGATAAAAGCAGGTCTTATGATTTCTCCAGTCTTGAACTCAGCCATATTTGGTCTAAGAAATTGCTCTTCTTTCATGGTACGATTCTTTTTAGTCCCTGTACTTCTTGATAAAACGTACACATTAGATTAAATGTCTTTCAATATTTCAACAATATTATAAATATTAGGGTGTTTATTATAAAGGGAGGCATTCAGTTTTGAATGAAATGATTCGCAACTGTTGGTAGTGCGATTTGTTGTTGCTGCGAATTCAGCCCAAAAAGTAGGAGGAAATACTGCATCTAGTGAAATGTAGGTATCGAATATGAAGTAGGTAAATAATAGAAATTTCTCCTCTCTGGGTAGGACAGACATAAATTATTCGATGAAACAATCTTTCTACCTAGGGAATATTGTGTTTCAGTAATACTTTTTGGTAGGTTAGGGTGAATTGCAGTACGTGCAAAGGTATATTTATCTTAATATTCACCCGCCTCGGTGGTGTAGCTGGCTAACGCGCTAGTTGTGTTGAGCCCGACTGCCGAGGACGGGGAGATCGAGGTTCGAATCTCGGTCGGGTGAACTGGGGGTGGTTTTCCTAAATGGTTTTCCACTCTCCCTCCACGCAAATGCGGGTTCACTTCCTCTATTAAACCTTCCCAATTCCTAATCCATTAGCGTAATTAATACTTAAGCGTATAACCCGAACGGGTAGTATATCTAGTCATCCCAAGCACACCGAGGTTGACGACTTTATCCATGAAAACATTATTAATACAGAAATACATTAGTACCCTCTTGAACTAATACAACACTACATTTGTATGGAGGCGGGACATTTAAAAACTTGGCCTCAAAGCATAAAATAGCCACTATCGGGTCACATTTTACTTATAGCTATTGACTACCACCATACAGTGTGATGTGTTTTTTGTTCACAACATTCTTTCCACACCATCTTTTATTTTCCCGTCAAACGAGACAAGAGAAGTAGGGAAAGGAGCATGCGGGCTCTTTATTGGTAGACTTTAGATAGAATGACGGCAGCCTGTCGCCGACACGACGCCCTTCAGCGTAAGGTACTTGTGCGACACTAGTGCCATCTATCAGAGCGTGCTGACACTTGTCCTCTTTGCGTCAACTATTCCCCACCATCCCCTCCCTTCCTCTCGGCATAGTGGCAGACCAACCAGCAGGCTGGAACACCATCAACCTCGTACAAAGGTCCACCATATGACCTGAATTTACCGAGACTCTAATTTATTTTCTTTTTGCTCCATTTCTACCTTGACATTTACACTAATGGGAAAGGGATGAGGAACGTTGATTTTAAAGTAAGTGTTCCCGCATTTGTGTTGAGGAAGAGTGAAAAACAATGTAGGTAAAAACCACCTTCAGTACACCCGACCGCGATTTGAACCTCAATCTCCCCATTATCGATCATCCAGTCTATTTTAGAGTGACGCCTTAAACCATGCAGTCACCTAAGTGGGTTTGAGTCTATTAATTATGTGTATTCCGACACTATTCTTTTTATTTTTCCAACGTTGGTGAAATTTATTCCATGCTCTTTATCTTGTTCAATTTCCCCTGCTTGGGAGAAGATCCCTTTTGTTTGTTTGAATAATACATGACCTATTAATAATCGTTTCATTAAAAAGCCAGTAAGCTGTGGTGTCGGTAAGCTCTCCGCCATTCTGTCGGAAGGGCTTCAAAAAGTTCTGGAAAATGAAGGCAGGGTTGGTTTAGGGTTGGGTTGGGGTTGAAAAGGAGGTATTATGTCGCAAAATATTTGCACATTAGTCTGCGGGACGTGGCTCCACTTCCAATCATAAGTTTTAAGGTCGAAGAAGGAAACGATGCATCAAAGTGCCTGCGGGAAATTTTTCAACGTTTTCAACTTTTTATTCAATTTTCTTTAATTTATTTCTCTCTCTCTCTCTCGCTTTTTTTTTTTGCACTTAACAATTAAAGCAACTTTTACTAAAAATGTTATTGAAACTGGTGCCTTGACACGTGAATTGAATTGAATAAGGGGGATTTTTATTTGTAGGGTACACCAATATTGGTAATAAAAACACACCAGAGATATCGATTTGGAACCAATTCATTAGAGCCGTTTTTAAAATATATCCAAATTTTGAAAAATCAGTAATCAGGTACCAACTCTTAAACGACCTTTAATTCTAAAATCAACTATACATTGTTATTTGTAATGTAAAACACTTGCAAGACCTCTTTAAAACCAAATCGTTAAAACAATTTTTTTTATGTTATGTTTTTAGAAAATCAGTCTTCAGTAAACAACTCTTGAACGACATGTCCTGAAAAAAAACAAGTATACAGTGGTATTTGCCATGTAAAACACTCCCAAGATACCCATTTGAAACCAAATCGCTAAAACTATTCTAAAAATATCTCAAAATTTTAAAAAATCAGTCGTAAGTAAACTACCCATGAATTACTTTTTATTCAAAAAACAAATATACCGTTTTATTTGTCATGTAAAACACTCCCAAGATACCCATTTGGAACCAAATCACTATTTCCATTTTAAAAATATTTTACCAGCCTTGGTGGCTGCATAGTCTAACGCGCTGTCTCGTGCTATACTAAACTGCCGAGGATTGGGAGATTGGAGTTCGATTCCGGTAGGATGCACTGAGAGATGTTTTCCTAACAATGGTTTCCCACTATCTCCCTACCCCCTCCACGCAAATGCGGGTGCACTTCCTATACATTACACTTACCTCATCTCTAGCCCATTGGCATAATTAGTACATAGGCGTATAGCCCGAACGGGTAATATGACGCAGTGAGAAACAAACTGTGATTGTGATGTTTTAGTTGTCCCTATACTGTTAATACAAGGAGGCTAAAACATGCTTATGAAATGATAAAACATTATTATTATTATTATTATTATTATTATTATTATTATTATTATTAGCACCGCGTCTCACTACCCATTCGGGTTATACGTATCTGAACTATAAATAAATTGTATGTGTTAAGTACGAGGAAGCTATACTAGAGAGAAAGTGCATCTTCATTTGCATGGAGGGTAAGTGGAAAGCCACTTGTAAAAAAAAAACACCCTCAGCACGCCCGACCGGGATTCGAACTCCGATTTACCTCTTCACGGCAATCCAACCTATTGTGAGAGTGACACCTTATACCATCCGATCATTGAAGCTGATTTCATGGTCGTGTTCTTACCCATACCGGTGGGCACGTGGGCTAAAATAAATATCAAGTTCATGTAATTTTGTTTACTGATTACGGGATACTTTTTAATTAAAAAAAATTGAGTGAAATATTCTATTTGATATGTCACGTCTAGTCACAAACTTTGATTTAAATTTTGAAACGTATAACTTATACCAGGTAAACAAGAAACTTCACAATTTTGGTTGAATTGAAAGGGACAAATTATGTTTGTGTCAAGGCGTGCGACGTTTTTGAAATCGAAAGCAATCTCTTTTAAACTTAGGCCTTTCGAAAATCTTTTTAATGTGTATTATTATTATTATTATTATTACTATTCTCTTTCAAAAAATATTGTATAGAATACTCCCATTTTCTTATTTATGTTTAAGGGGAGTATTTGAAGTGAGGGTCGGAAATAGTGGAAGGGTGCGGGGGTGGGTATTACCTATGGGTGACAAAGTTTAAAGTTTGGTCAACAAGATCAAAGTGCGAGAATCTCTTTGGACTTTGGCAGTCGGCGTCTGCTTCCAGAGCTCCTTCTCCTCCCCTTTCCTCTTTTACCGTCATTTCAACTCCCCCCCTCTCCCTATTCGGTTCTTGCCACCTCCTTCTCAAGTAAGCCTGCTTCCTACTTTCTATCGATCCGTGTTGGAAAACTTGGCTTGCGAACAAGACGAACATCTCCCAAAATTCGAGAGAGGATAGAAAAATGAAAGAGGATGGATTGTAGTGATAGGCGAGATGGAAGGGAAGAACAAGGCGACTTTCTGGCGACCCGCAAACTGCGTCTTCCCCCGAACCCCCC
>CABFWO010000490.1:213787-241772 GCA_902155825.1 Timema genevievae
TGGGATGCTTTTTTTTTTTATACTTCCTTACTGTATTTCTGTTCCTTTTCCGTATTTTAACCCCCCTTTTCTCAAGTTTCATAGCAACGTTTCGGATACTGGACCGGCAGGGTTGGAAGGGTGGGGGTAAGATGAACAATCAAATGCTCTAATTTGAGATCTTTTGTCTTTCTTTTGTGTGAGAGGGGAAGGAGTGGCTATTCTTGTTTTGTGGCTGAGCGAGTTCTGCGAACTCGGTTGAGCGCTGTGGATATTAGGTCATTGGCAAAACAGTTCAAATGATGAACGACCGCCTAATTGTTCTTTCCTGAGAGACTTTGGCTCATAATATTGTCGGGTTAAACATATACCTATCACGAGACATCATAGCAGGGGATGGGGATACAAATGAATATGAGCTGACTATACATTTTATAATACCCTAATGTGTGCAGAGTTCTTGTAAAACAATAATAACAACCCACAACTCTGGGCACGTGGATTGGTGAAGAGAGAGAGAAAGAGAGGATAATAAAACGAGGTGAGAAAAACTATCTTCGAGGCACACACGGTGGTGATCTGAACTCATTACCTCCCAATCGACAGCGACAAATGTGAGGGAGTTTGACGCCTTGAAACTTTCCGGTGACCGCTGCTGGTGGTGCACGACTTAGGAGCTAGCTTGACCAAGGAAAGGACATTCTAGAAAGTAGACAACCCCGGTACTAACGGCAGAAACTCTCACCGGTGCTCACGTGGACAATGGCGTCAGTATCGTCTCGTATGATGTTTTTTCATGGGGAGGTCGGGGTCCATATCTCTGCAAAGTTTTGCGAGGGCAATTTTTTTTTTTTGCCAAATTGTTTCCCACGCTCCCTTTGCGCATATTTCCATATATTTCCTATAAAATTCTGCTACCTTCCTCATTCCTACCCCATTAATGTAGTTAAATGTGAATAGCTTGGACGGGTAGTAAAATGTTATGCTCGTAAAAATTAGAGCTACGAAAAAATCCAATGAGAGTAAAATTTTGCAGCAGGGAGAGGAAACTCATTTCGATGGAAACATTGTCTAAGGCATCATTCTCGCAATAGAATAGAATAGATTGCCGATGATGGGGATATTGGAGTTCAAATCCCAGTCAGGTGTACTGAGCGGTTTTTCCCTTAGATTACTTCACTCACCTACACGTGGTATACTTCCATTAAATTCAATGGTGACCCAGTGGTCTAGGGGTAAGGTGTCAGACTTCTGTGTTGGGGGTGCGGGGTTCAATCCTCGATCCCGGCACATATTTACCTGATTGCCAAACCCTTCCTTCACCTCTGATAAGACGTGTGTTAATCACAACTTGTGGATGTGAGGAATGCCAGGCCTCCACCGTGGTTCGGATTCCACGTTAAACTGTAGGTCCTCCATTTATCTCACATTCCCCCTACCATTTACACATTAGCGTAAGTGCGTACAATCCGAACGGGTACTAAGACGCAGTGCTAAAAATAAAATAAAGGAAGAACATGCCCTAAGTAAACAATCATCCTATTATATTCTTGAAGGGAAAAGTGAATAAGCGTGTTGCCCTAATATTGCTGTCACCCCCATATACTCCTCCCTCCCCCCTCCCCCAACACACATAAACGGCACGACCAATTTGACCCTGGCGTGGTCAGATTGTGTGCTATTTCTCCCTCCCTTCCTCCCTCTTCCTCTTTACTACCCTCTCAAGATTCCTGTTGTATAACATTCTCGAGGGGGTGGTTGCTAAGTTCGCGTGACCTCAAACCAAATCGATATTATAGCTCTCTCTCCCTCCGATTCCCCACTTACCCCTTTACAACTGTGAAATAATATTCCGGTTTCATTGGGGACCGGGTCTTGTCGTCGTTATTTGATATTCAATATTGAGGTATGGGCAAGGGGGGAGGGGAGTCACGAATTACTAGAATAACCTGCACCACTGCACTTACTCCCTCCTCTCCCTACCTTTAACTTGGTACACCATGTTCTAATAAAATACAGACATTCTTCATGGTGTACTAAGTAGAGACATCAGCCCCATACGTTGATGACCTGGTTTCGGATATTTTATTTGTTTATGAGTTTGTTCTGAGCTCAGAGATGTAAGAAATAAAATGTCCTACGAAAAATGTTGCATTTTGACGTGAATATGTCTTTAAATTTGCTACCATACGAGGGCAATCCAAAAAACCTAATGATAACAAAATCGGGGGATACAGTTTGGTGTTGTAGTTTCGAATCTTTCCTCTACATCCAAAATTAAATTATACCACTGGATAGCTAAAGGATCAAAGAATTCATTACGATAAGCGAGAACAGTGACGCATCGCGCGCGGTATATAACCCGTTACATAAACGTATTCACATACAACACACGGCCGTGTCCATGACACAGCCACACCCTATTTTTTTTTTATAATTTCCTTTGATTTCGAACAAAATCAAGGTATCCAAAGTTAAAAGTCTCCACTTCAGTCCAATCTGCCTTAAGGACGTAAACTCTAAAAAACATTATCAAATGAGTACCAATAAAGCAATCACAATGATTCTTGGTTCTCTTCTCACACTCACGTATCAACTACAGCGCTTTGTGGGAGAATATATCACTAACGTTGGAACTCCCCGGCCTGCTTCAGACTAGCAAAGACTTTGACAATTACATTCACTTCCCTCCCCTATGACTCAATGATCTGAAATTCACGATGGAAGTTTTGCTGTAACATTTATGGATTTTGCTATTTTTCCCACATAGAATTTAGAGTAAGTAGCCAAATTTGAATGGGAGGAAAGTGGGAAACTATCTAGGTACATCCGTCCTAGTTTCGATTCACAAACTCCCCATCACCTGAAAACCAGACTAGAAGAGACTTACGCCTTTGTATGCCGTTAATGCAAAGATATATTTTACTTTTTACTTTAGCTTACTGGACTCGGCTCTTAAGTTATGTGCTGCCAAAAGTGATGACCTAGTGGTCTAGGGCGCTGGACACACATACACACACATTGCACTTGGTTGTTTTTTTATGGGAATGTTAGGCTTTCGACTGAGAATGCGTTTACACATGCATCTTTCCTCATTCTCTTTCGCTCCAATAATGAGAGGCAATATCCTCTAATCAATCATTTTAACCCTTGCTCTATTAGAGTAAGTAGTTAATAGCCCTTGTGTAAGCGCACCACTAATTTAAATATGTGTTGATATGTTTTATCATCGTAGTATTTAACCTGCAATTTATAAACGTGGAGTACATATAAATACACTAATCACAAAATAACGTAAAGTAAGTAAAAAAGCCACACACCCAGCACTAGCACTTATAGTTATACCAGTTGAATAGAAAGATGACTATGAATAAAGAAAGCCAACATCTTTCTTACCCGCCTCGGTGGCGTAGTTGGCTAACGCGCTAGTCGTGTTGAGTTCAACCGCTGAGGACGGGGATATCGAGGTTCAAATCTCGGTCGGGTGAACTGGGGGTGGTTTTTCCTAAATGGTTTTCCACTCTCCCTCCACGCAAATGCTGGTTCACTTCCTCTAAATTCAACCCTCCCCATTCCTAATCCATTAGCGTAATTAGTACTTAAGCGTATACCCGAACGTGTAGTAAGACGCGGTGCTAAATATTATTATTATTATTATTATTATTATTATTATTATTATTATTATTATTATTATTATTAACATCTTTCTTTGTCAACAACATCTGAAATCGAACCAAAGTTTTCTAGTCAACCCCTTTAACCACTTAGTTATGGGGTTGGGGTGTTTTAATATGTATGTGTTTAGAAAGCACCCCATCCCTCCCTCCCACCCTTTATAGATCAAATATAATATCTCCAGGAAAATCTGGGCCCAGTACTTACTCCACAGTTTTGTCTTTATGTTAAAAGTTAATTATAGCATGATTGCTTTGCGCAAAGTTTGGTCTCCCCTTGAAAATTATCGAGGCTGTATACGCGTTTGTTCCTGATTCATGCGTTCCTATTTTCAAACTAGATCAAAATTCCATTATTATTTAACCAGATTACATTAGTCCGGCTTATAATGAGTGTGCAGTTCAAACCTAGTATTATTTTCATCGCCTATCCAAGCTATCCGCATTTGATTTCACAAATTAGGCATGGATGAGGAAGGTAGAATAGATTAGATTCAGACGTCAGTCAATAATTGTTTGTTATTTGTATACTAGGAGATTGCATGACTCCCAAAACTAGTCTATAAATACTGCTCTTAGAAGAAATTTACTTGCATTTGCGTAGAGGGAGGTTTTGAAATCATTTAGAAAAATAATTATCTTAATACACCTTCTCTGAATTTTAACTACTACCTCCCTGCCACCGGCAAACCAGATAAGATTATCTTAAAGTTTAATCCATTTGCCCACCGATATGGTTAACCATAAAAGATAAGTAATCAGGAGGAGAGGAGGAGAAATATTAAATGAAATGGATCTGTAATCGTATGAAGAGATGATTATGAACCATAATGTAACACGTAATACGCACCACTTCCCATAAGTTCAACGAACTAGGATTCCAACCCTGGTCTGTTGGATCAGAGCTAAGCACTGATACCCCACCTTGAGTGGTCTGAATGTTTATCCAGGGCTACCAAGCACCTGGAAAACCAGGAGAACCAGTAAAACAAAGGGATGGTTTTGATGTCCGAACAAAAACTGATAAAACACAAGACATTTCACTAAACAAACTGGAAAATACTGTAATATTTATGAATTTAGAAAATTTTAACTTGGAGCTTTAAACATTATTTCATTTCCTGAAAAAACTAAGCACACTGATTCGAACACATACCTTACCCCATCCCTCTTTTATGTATTTTTTTCACCCAGAAACCCAAGGCTACGTACTGCAAACATTTTCATAGTAAGGTCAAATCGACCTGTTCTAAAAATCAATGACATAACTTTACAAGAGTCAATTTTGTGAAAAATTAATGTTCATTCCTTTCTATACTACTTTATAAATTATCTGAAAAAATGGTAAATTCTATTTGAAAAACCTGGAAAACACGGGGAATTTTTTATTAGAAAAATAGTAGCAACCCTGGTTTATCGAACATAATTTGTCGAGGGGAGGGGGGCTTCCTATTCCTTTCCCATGTTATCTTCTATCCTATCCACCCGATTAAGGGGCGAGCACTGAATCCACCATTTTATTTTTCGTGGCCTCGTGATAAGTTGGCAGAAGGGGAAGGTGGGGGCAGGGCTATGTTGATACAGCGTACCCTTGCTGGTTGTTTGGCTTTTACCACGACAGCGGTAAATAAATATTACATTTCTAGTTTCCTAATAGAACTCAAGCCATATGTTGTGTCATCATCTAAAGAAATTACTTTGACTATTTTATTGTCCATCATTGCGATAAAAAAAAATCTTTAAAACATTCACGCTTTCAAACGTAAGTTTTTATTCTGACAAGTTTTCAGTCAATTGATAATAGACCAATGAAAAATCAGGGCTGGCTAAATGATTCGAAGAAATATACAATGCATTTGATCCCAATTGATGGAGAGGTCTGAGTTCGAATCCCGACTAGATTCACTGAGGATCGTTTTCCGAGTTTGAATTCTACTGTGGATTGCTTATACTCCTCCCATGCTAGTGTTGATGTATTTTCTATAATATCTCTTCCCCGCCCTTCAGATTACGTCATTACAAGACCTCGTATTTAAGATGAAAATTGAAATAGTTCAAAGTATTTTATTTCTACGTATATTTTGAACCAGCAGTCAAAGAACTAGACAGCTCCCATTTATTTTAATACAATATATTAAGGATAGTGCTTGCTCAAAGGGATTAATATTCACACTGTGTTATTTCTTATGATAGTGGTACCTCTGAAGCTAAAATAAAGCTAAGTTAAATAAATCTTCAATCAAATTAACTTTTTTCTACCACGTCTTAGTACCAGTTTGGGTTATACGCATAAATTGACTATGCTTATGGAATAGAATGTTGGAGGAAATATACCCCCATTTGAGAATAAGGAGAGTAGTAAACAGTTTAGGAACAAAATACCTTCAATACCCTCAACCAGGATTCGAACCTTAATCTCCCCCTCATCATCATTCCAGTATAACGCTAGAGTGACGCGTTAGACTACGTGACCTCCAAACGTGGGTCATTTTCTGTTATAGCCCTATTAAAGTATTTGTTTAAAGAAAGGTAGATATGTGTTTCTCACCATTTACCCTTTTCTCTATTTTGATGTGAACCATATTTAAAAATTGCGAACCCCCCTTTTTTAAAAGTGCAATATTTCTAAAGGTCTACAAGGTGTATCATCGTCTTAGTAAGACAGCGATTTTCAACCTTTTACAGCTCACGGCACACTGAACAAGGCACTAAGTTTGTAAAGGGAAATAATAAGTTTTTTTTAAGAAAAGATTTCATCAGCAAAAAGAACGAAAAAACTAGTATTAAGATTGTGTTTAAAAGTTATATAGCTGAAATTCTAATAAAAGTGATATTTAAAAAAATTATGTTTAATATGTTTAGGCATATTTATTTTCATCCCTCAAATTTTTTCTTGCTTCTCTTTGATTTTCTTCAAAACTCCCACGGAACACCTGCCTACCTCCCACGACACATCGGTTGAAAATCGCTGTAGTAGGAGGACCCCTTAAAATATTTAATTTTTAACTGAAATATATATTAGTGTAATAACCATAAAGCCTAGTGTCAAACTTAGGACTAGCCTTGCTTCATCTCATATAAATGTCAGTACCCCCATTTGCAACTTTCGCAATTAATCTTTGGAAAAATAATATGTGGCCTAATTACTTTTTTTTACTTAGTAGTCTAGATTTTTATTTACTCTTACTCTTATTTAACTAGATAGGCCTACCCTTCAAAATATCTAATTTTGTTAATTTAAGAGCTAAAAAAAATTTGCCCATACATTCAAAACATTTTAACTAATTAATGTTCCTTTTCAATATTAAAAAAGCAAAGAGAATATATAATATAAAAGAAAATGTTTATCTCCTATGTCCCATTAAAAAACTTCAATCAGCTATATTTTGAAAACTGATACTCTCCCAGAGTTGTTTGAGGGAGAAACTACTTGTCTAGAGAACCTTGGTTTGACATCATTGGATAGCTACAGTAACTTTCTATAATATATGTTAAGGGTTCAAGTGTGGTGGTCAGGAGTAATCTTAGTATTTGTGATAGTAGCAAGTCAAAAACATTATATCTATTCCTGTTTTATCAATAAGTGTGGAAGGTAAGGGCCATCTTACAAAATGTGATAGTAGTCATTCAAAAACATTATATCTATTCCTGTTTTATCAACAAGTGTGTAGGTCAAGGGGGTAGTATGTGAGATAGTAGCCAGTCAGGGGCCATATTACAAATGGTAATATTAGTCATTCAACAAAATTAGGATTCCAGTATTAGTATTAGAACTTGATTATTGTCACTGGTTGTTATTTACATTTTTAGTCGTTATTATAGATTTATAGAAACAGTTTAATGTTCACACGTTATTTCTCCTCGCCCAATCACCTAATCCCAATTCTACCAGCTGGGATATCCTAGACCTGCTTGCATTTGAACTGATCAACCACTCGGCCTTAAAATATGGACAAACAAATATTGATACAAAATACCGCATTTTTATTCACATAGAATAAACTCTAAAATGTAATACAATAATTTTTGGTTGAGGTAACAAAAATAAAAACAAGCACTGACAAAGTTCCTGTCCAAATAACTAAAATACTCCTTGTAAATAAACGAAGCAACCCACGCTAGCAAATTGCTTAGTCAATACAACGTTCTTTTTTTCCAAGTGTTAGTCTGGAACTGTTAGCGGTGCGTTTTAATAGGTTGAGGCCTAAAAAGTGGAAGGGAAGTATTGGCAGGCAAGTATTGTTTATTTTAAGTATTGAGTTAAAAGAGACGAGACCAACGTACCGGTACATGAAGCGTTTTATATATTGTGTGTAGCCTATATACGTGTAATGTGTGTGTTTAGGTGGTTCAATTAACTGATCAGCAGCCCACATAGGTGGGCACGCAGACTAGTTGTCATGCTAATCTAGTCCGAATAGTTGGTGACGGGTATGTTAGGATATACATTCTATGTGGGTATACTTTAGTTTTTTTCTGTTAAATGGCTCCCCACTCTTCTTCCATACCAACACGGGTACCTTTTCTATAAATTATAACGTCCTCATCCCGCCCTCACTAGAGTAATTAAAACCCATATCACCGGGCCGTTTAGTAAATCGTCACCTGCTTTAGTAGCCGCATGGTCTAAGGCGTCAATATCGCAATAGACAATACTGCCGATGACAGGGAGATCGGGGTTCGAATCCTAGTCAGGTGTGTTAAAGTTGGTTTTTACTTAATGGTTTTCCCCTCTCTATTCCCACGCAAATGTGAGTACACTTTATCTAAATGTAACCTTCTCTTACATAATTAATTAGTGTAATTAGTACATATGTGTATGGCCCTAACAGTTAGTAAGGTGCTAAAAAAAAGTAAAACGTGGTGAAAAAACAATCGAATGTGTAGCTATCAACCTGAGTTTGCCCCCCGTATAGTGTAAACGGCACTTTCCAATGTATATTCTAAATGGATTCGTATGGTCTTAACTTTAAGGTGGGAGTTTATGGAACGCGAGTTGAGTGGGGGACGGGGTTGTATTTCTTATAGCAAAGCTCTTCTTTTACCAAAATAAATCAAATATTGTTCCAGTAGAGACATGGAACTCAATTTTATTCACATGGCGATATCAAGTTAAATATATCTGTCATGAGCATAGCGGCATTATATGAGAAACATTTTAAATGAAGAGAAAACGTTGTCATTAAATTCCAGGACACCATTGACCGATCTTCAAGAACTGTTGGGGTTCACCATGTGAAGAAAATTAAACCCTATGATTTTACTGGAAAATTATTTGATTTAATTTGACCAAAGAATGGTTTTGATTTAAAAACTGCAAAAATAATTCCCTTAACCCGCGTTCCCTACATAACCACCTTAAGAGGGCCAACAAACAGAACGCTGAGACGAGTTGTAGAAGTTAAAAGATCCCGCGTTATTTAATAAGGGGTTTGTTATTTAAAATATGGTTCATGCCAAAATTAAGGGTAAAAATATATATCTACATATCCCTATTTTAAATCTTATATTTTAAGATTTATGATTTTAAAATAATTTATGAGAAAGGGGAAATCAATGATGTTTCAGCTCAAATTTTCAGTTCTTAAATTAAAGTAAAAGCTTTGGAAACATTTATTTATACTTCCTCAGACAAATATGTTTTATTTGATTTATTTGAGGTATTTAACGTGCACTTTCTGAACCGACTCATTATATTAGCACATGAGAATTTCTTTTAGCGAGAACGAAAGGGCCAACAAATTTTGCCAGGAAAGGTATTTTTCATATACCTTCCAGAGTAGTTTTACATACCACAGTTGACATAGGCCCAACGTCTTTACTTCCCCTCCTAAGAAAGTTGTGCTACGGATTTTTATCACTCAAGAAAATTCTGTTGACCTCAGTTGGTTTTGAACCCACGAATATTATATCCTGAGGCGAACACTTTACCCCAAGACCACTGAGGTCGACCTGAGACAAATAAATAAATTGTTTAAGAAGGTCACAACAGACAATTATAAGATAATTGAATATTGTTCTTGTGGTCTTGAAGCTTCAGAACTATTGCTCTCATAATAAATACCACAGTGCTAGGATATTTTATCTTTTAAGTATAATGGCATTCGTAAATGCTCGTTTCAGAATCTGTGTTCATTTGACCATTTAATAGCACTAAATATTGATTAAAGGAAGATTTTTAACCATGCAGTTATATTTAGTTTATAATTCATTCTAAATATGTGTTATTTAACCAGAAGTTTTTACACATTGGGATACATCAGAACAAGATTTACAAACTGACTTAACCTGGGAAAACTATCAATGAATGGCACTAAATACCCAACTTCCCGGTGTGCAACACAGTCCAATTTTTTATAGAATATTCTTATCTGGCAGATAAAAAAGTTACTAGATACACTTTGATATGTTCATACGTCAAGTCATGTGAACATCAGCTGTCACGTTTGGTAGATATTACTAATACCTACAAAATAATACTAATACTATAGAAAAACCCCGAACGGGTAGTAAGAAGTTGTGCTAATAATAATAATAATAATATAATATAAAAAACATGTTTGTATTATTATTGACCACAGAATAAATATGCTTGCAGTTTCTAAAAGGTCCTTCCTATGAAAATTGGACTGTATCTGTTTAATATAAGGAAACCTCACACAAACACTCAATATTCACACTAACAGGGGCCTATATACGTTCTCCCAGACCATTAGTAGGTATCCCTGACCTTTAACCCCTTTATTTGACCACGAAGAACAAACCTTGAAACAATATTGCGTGTAACTCTGGTGTGTCTTGGATGGGTCGCCGTGAGACGGCTTGGATATACAATCTACTAAACAGTCCTGTAGCGCTTGTTGCAATCTTAAGATACAGGAATGGGAGATAGAGCGTTCTATAAACCACCCATTAAAAAAAATGGGTATGGCACAGTTTGCTGCAAACACACAAAACATACTGACAACTATAAAGTTTGTAAATTTACTCTAACTTATTCATATGCAAAGTTATATATTCTAAGCCAGGGGTCTTCACCTCGTGGCCCGCATTAACCTATTTTTTGAAGCCCGCTGGCTCATGAACAATATTGAGTTATTTAAGAGAAAAAATGACAAATACAGATAGATATTTTATATATTCAACTAATAAAATAAATACCTATTTTATTTGCGTATTTAACCTTATTTTATAAAGGATTTTTGCTTTTTACGTAAAGAAAATTATTACCTTTTTATACAAATATACTTTGAAACGGCAAATGACAACTCTAGTCGACAAGACAAATTGCGCAACCTTCTTCTTTATTATTATTAGCATCACGTCCTACTACCCTTTCGGGTTATACGCACTTACGCTAATGTGTAATGGTAGGGTGATTGGGAGATGAAATGGAGGACCTACAGTTTAACGTGGGATCCGAGTGATTAATACACGTCTTGTCAGAGGTGAAGGAAGGGTTTGGCAATCAGATAAATCTATTCCGGGACCGAGGATTGAACCCCGGACTCCCAGCACAGAAGTCAGACACCCTACCCCTAGACCGCCAGGTCACCAGCAGGATTTTTATTCCAAATATTGCTTGGGAGTTACTAATATTAATCTATGTGCAAATAATTATAATTTCCTTAATAATATTATATTATTAATCAAAAGGGTTATCAAACCCTTAAAATAATACTTCTCTAAGGATTACTGTATAGTTAGATTTTTTCATAGCTTAGTGAAAAAACAAAAAATTTAATAAATCTTTTGTTATTTTTATTTAATGGCTTTGTCATGAAATAATAAACAATTAAGAGTATTATATACATATTTTTATCTTCTTATGACTGGACACCATAAAAAAATTACAAAATAAATAAATGTTGTTTTATAACTCAGAGAAAAGCAATAAGAAATATTAATTTCAAAATTTAAAAAAAAATGGTGTTAAAACATGCGTATGAACACAATCGAAAAGGATTTATCTCCCGTCATCAACAGCGTTCATTTCGTCAGGTTCACCATATTTATATATTATATGACAAGAAGGAAGCCTTTTTGAATCTATAATTTCCTAAGCCTTTTTAATTGAACTAAAGAAGCCAACTTCCACAAAAAATAAACATCCAAACGGTTATTTTTAAAAATTCGTGTTTTAATAATGTAAAACTGTTAAAAGAAAATGATAATTAAAAATAATGGTTTGTTGTGAAAGTTGTCATAAGTAGACAGCAGCCTAACATAATTATGGTATTGCTGATCATACTGCATGGTGAATGGGTACATGAGAGTAGATCTGGTATCTTCTCTTAGCTGTCAGTTACCACCACTCCTATGGCAAGTGGACTGTACCAGAAACCTACTATAAATTATGATTTGTAAATGAAAAGTGTCCTTTAAAAAGCATGCTCTACAAGTTTTGTAGGTACAATAAACTCTGGTTTTAGTGAACTCAGTTGTAGTGAACATTCGGCTTCAGTGAACCTAATTCATCCGTTTCAACCCACATACATTTCAATATGTGCTAAAAAAATTCGTTTATGATGAACCCTCAACTTCAATTTTAGTGAACTGAAAAATTTAAATTTTCAATAATAAATGTCATTCTAACATCATAATTCTTTAAAAACACAATTTTTTTGTTTTTTAAACTTAAAGACACCGATTCTCTACCCGAGTTCATGTTTAGGCAGCACAAAGCTTGACTGAAAATACGGAATGTGGAGGGGGAAGAGGGTAGGGTTGAGTTTAAACAGTCACTGCACTCAATGACCTGGCTTAAGGTGGGGTGCTAGTGAGCACCAGTTTAGTGCATTAATTTTGCAGTTTTTATAGTGTAAACATTTTTTGGCCAAAATAAATCAAATATTTCTTCTATAGAAACATAGAGTTTAGCTTTATGCACATGCTAATCTCAAGAGTTATTGAATATCTCTCATGAGCATAGTGGCATTTAGTGACAAACTTTTTAAATGCAGAGAAAAAGTTGTCACTAAATTATAGGACAACCTTGACAGATATTAAAGAACTGTTGAGATTAGCATGTGCGGAAAACTAAACTCTATGATTCTATAGAAGAAATATTTGATTTATTTTGGCCAAATAAATGTTTATGCTATAAAACTTCGAAAATACTGCCCTAAACTCACGCTCACTAGCACCCCATCTTAAGTTTTAATACCTTTGTCTGCTACGAGTAAAGGAAGACAGTCTTCTGAGCTGTATTATTACTACAGGAGCTACAGGACAGTGAATGACAGTTTGTGGCCATTTAGTAGTTGTTTTCACTAATCCCTTTCTTCGAGAGGATGTTATATGAAACTCAAAATATTAGACTTTTCTACTCAATTTAGTTTTTTTGAATGCGTGGATTGTGGAATCAATTGTTGAAAAAATCACACACTCTAGAGAAGGATCTGGAAAAAATATATGAACTAAAACAGAATACAATAAACAGCAGAATATAGCTGATTTATTTAAGATCAATAAATTATTTCAAAAAGAGCGATTATATTTGAACTCTTATTTTGTTTGTCACTAGCCCACTACTTTAAGATATTATTTTTAATCGGTTTTAGTGGACTTCGGACATAGTGGAAAAAAATATCTGAGTCCGTAGAGGTTCATTATAAACAGAGTTGACTGTATATAAATAACTTATATTATTACATTATTTTGGTAATCAGATAAATATAAGTAGAAAAGACCCACACCAGTGATTACACAGTCTAAGCTTGAATTTTACAGTAAGCTAGATTGCCGGTGACGTGGAGGTTGGGGTTCAAAACTCGACTGGGCACATTGGAAGGGAATTCTTAAATTACGACTTATAAGTGTAGTTTCCCCAGCACCTATATATGCCAATGTGTGTACATTTGCTCAGACTACCTTTCTTATCCTTGAATCATAGATTAAGCCATTAATTAATTTATGAGCAAGAACATATATACTTAAACTAAAACAAATTTAACACACAATCGTGAGTACTTTTCCATGCCATTTATAATAATTTGGAACGATATTTTAAAAACTAGATTTTCTATCAGATATCTCTACTATAGTTTTCCCAAAAACAAGCAACTTATACATGATTTCGCCTCAAGTTACGACCATCTAACAACTAATTATCAAGTTCGGATACATTCGATCAAATCTTTTTTGGCTATATCTCTAGGTACAGACAAACAGAATTGTAAATCTCACATTTTTTTAATTCACGGGTACATAAAACATTAAATAATTATTTTAATCTTGAGATCAAAAATGCTCATTATTACGACACTTTCTCTCATAAAATCGAGGAAATAATGTATACATTTACAATAAAGCCGTTCTATATGCTTTAAGGAATATGTAAAATATTTTTCTAGAATTCACTTGCGTGTTTTTTTTTAAATATTTTATTTTATGTGTACACTTTACCAACAAAACTGCGTTATATCAGCGTGGTAGTCCTCGCGCTCCTAAGCAAACTTTATGGTTGGTGCGTACACTGTCAGGTGACAAGCCAATAAACTTGGTGCAAATTAGCAGCGTCACCAGCGTCCTCCTGGTAATGGATAGGATCGATATGACAGAAGGACGAATATCCATAGAGGAATTCTACAGTCCAAAGAATGGCTAGGCCACAGTCATCTTACAAAGTCTGCTAAGAAGAGTATCCGTGGTGAAAGGCGCCGCGGAGCGTCTGGTAGGGGTGGATATGGAATGGGGGCGGGATGGAGACAGTTGCAAGTAGACACTGCGTGCCATGCATTAATAATAGTTTAATTATTGGTCCATGAACGCTTTGTCTTAATATGGTGAAACGTTCGTGTTTATGGGCTGCGTAAATACTGTATACAGCAGTTATTTCTAATCTGGGGGTCGCGGCGTTAATCTGAAGGGGTCGCAAGTCTTGTGAGGATTATAACCTTATGCTTTATTTACTCTTTTACAGGATTTTGATGAATATAGCTAAGTTCAAAATCCAAATAGAAACTGAATATTTTGGTTAGCTAGCACCGACTGCATGTTTACCTACACATTTTCAGCAGTCTCATATTTGGGTGAGTGACACTGCAAGCGCTCTCTTTGTTCAAATGCAGAATATCCACCAAACTAGTCGTTCTCTTTCGTGTAAATGCCGAGTGTTAACGAAGCTGAGTCAGCCTGCTTCCCAGAGTGGTCAACCACCGATCGTGCGCAGTATGTGCTTATCTGGCAAGCTTGTGTATTGTTGTTTTGTAGTTTTAATTTCTGTGTGTTTCAATAAGATTCCCTTTGTTCACAAAAGTGCATGTGAATAACAACATAATTAATATTGACATGGATAAATTCCCAAAAAGAAGTTCTGCTATTTGCAGCAGGGGAGAGTCTTGTAAGAAAATAAAAGAAAGTATGTTGAAGATTTTTTTATCGTTCGGGTTCACTAGTGTTGAAAAAGATGGCGAGTAGAGACCCTTGTGCTTGCTGTTTTATCTTCAGAGATTATGAAACCTAGCATGCTGAAGTGACACCTGGAATCAAAACACAAACAGCATGCAGGAAAACCGGGTGATGATTTTTTTAAAGAAAAAAAATTGTAATAATATTCTGGACAGACCAAATCAATTATATAAATGACAAGTATTCCTATCAAGGGACTTCTGGCATCATACATATATGACCGCAAAATGTAAGAAGCCTCATTCTGTCTGAGAGACACTCGTTCTCCCTGCTGCTATCGAAATCATTGAAATAATGTTTGACAAAGCATCTGCAGATATAATACGGAAGATCCATCTGGCATATAAAACAGTGGGAAGACGAATATCTGACATGGCGCAAAATATACAAGAACTGACCGAAGCTTTGAAAATGTCAAAATTTGCAATACAGGTCGACGAAGCCACTGACTCAGTGAAGGATGTCCAACTTATAGCTTATGTTCGCTACATCAATAACAGATCTGTCAAAGAGGACCTATTGTTCTGCAAGCCGATTCTGGGAATAGCTAGTGCTCAGAGACTTTTCAAGATTTTGGATGCTTTTTTGACAACAAACGAGATGAAGTGGAAAAATTGTGTTGGGATGTGCAGTGATAGTGCTCCTGCTATGTCTGTAGGAAGAAGTGGTTTACAATTTCTCGTGAAAGGAAAGGCTCCCAACGCCGTCTGGACTCACTGTATGATTCACAAGAAGTCACTTGCATCAAACAAGTGAGTACAGAACTAAGTGTTGTCTTTAGTTACATCATTAAAATAGTGAGCTACATTAAGAAAAGATCAACTGAATCACGTTTGTTTGCTGCTTTATGCGAGGGAACAGAGGCTGAACACAGTGCATGCTCTCTTATACTACTCTGCTGCACGCTGGTTGTCACGTGGGAAAGTGCTCTCAAGGGTGTTTGAACTGAAGGATGAAATTAGTCTTTACCTCAAAGACAGTGACTATCCCGGGAATAAAAATGAGATCAGTGAAAAAAGTATCTTATTCAAACTAGCCTATCTTGCTGATATATTTGGAAAGACTTAATATTTTTAACACATTACTGCAGGGGTCTGGATTGAACATTTTCACTTCAAGTGACAAGGTGAGCGCTTTTATTGGGAAAATGGATCTATGGCTGGCTAAAGTTGAAGGTTTTTCCTGACATGTTCCCAAGATTGAACGAAACGCTTGAAGAACATGACAATGTGTGGCACGATTTTAACACTTTTTTTTAAATCAATGACCACCTCAAATTGCAATAAATATTTTAAGGAATCTGTTGATGATATTCAGTCAAAATGAGTGGGTGCAAAATCCTTTTTCTGTTGAAGCGAAAAAGAGGTTGCCAACTAGCGAGCAAGAAAAACTGATAGACCTGTCCTCGGATCACACAATGAAACACAATTTTAAAACATGTGAGCTCACACAATTTTGGCCTCAGGCTGAAAGTGAGTGCCCAACAATGAGAGCAAAAGCTGTAGTGGTTCTCTTGCCGTTTTCCACGACCTATATCTGCGAAACTAGACTTTATGCTGTGGCTACCATTACAACTAAATATAAAAATCAGCTTAATGTAGACCCGGTTCTCAGATTGGCTATTTCTTCACTAGTGCCAAGATTTAATAAACTATGTGCATCGATGCAGGCTCAAAAATTCCACTAACTGTGCAGCTTATGTTTAGTTTCTTTTGAAATTGCTTATTTGAGAAACCCCTCATCTGCACTTCTTGGCCAAAATGACTTTATGGTGGAAACACAATCTAGATATGTAGAGCTACTGCTTCGTGGATAGATACATCTTGTTCAGCCTGTCTATAGCATTGCAATACTGGCTCAAATATGTAATTTATTTCAGAAACACCTCAATTGCTGGATACGAGGGGTTTCTCAATTACATACTGGTGCATAGACATGAGGGATTTCTCAAATAAATATAGGTCCATGTTGAAAATAATCTGTTTCTATCCGTTGCCAATCGTACCTCTCCTGCGATAGAGACTTCAGTGTTGTTAAAAGAAAGTTGAGAAGAAACGATAGAGTATATGTGCCAAAAAAACTTACTGAATTAGGGGTGGAATCAAATTTAAACGGGCTTTTTGAAGCTCGGATGGTTAACAGTGATGATATTTTGGACGTTAAATCATGGTGGCCAACTTATTACAAGATAAATGCATTATCTTTGAAAACGCAGAACAGGATCATCTCAAGGCCAGAAAAGCAAGCATTTAGCATTTCAGAATTCATGTAATTTAAGTATTCTGAAGAACATGTAGGGGCTATTAACGTAAAAACCTTCCTTGATGGGTTATTGGAACACGCGTTTTACTTACGGAATTCCACTGACATCCCATATTATCACACAGCACTGACATACCAAACACCTATTCCATTAAAAAATTTCACAAAAAAAATCAAAATAAGTCTTATCAAATAAACGTGATCTGTATGTACGTTTCTTATAGTTACTCCTCAGGAACTTCATATTTTAATTTCACCTAGAACATAATTTTCATTGGGTGTAACATCACACGATATATTTATACTATGGATTAATTTGAGTAACCCCTCATGTCAACAATTTATTTGAGAAAGCCATTATGTCTGTGAAATTATATATATTTTTTAACCTTCTGCTGAAAGATATATACCTGAAAATAGAGACGCAGCCTATCCTTGTGAAGTACTTGTGTATATAAAAAAAATCAGTTCCCTATTTGTGTATCAATGTCCTAAGAAATACAGTTTTTCCCTTCTCCTGAAAAATGTACTTTTTTCGCAGATGAGGGGTTTCTCAAATAAGCGATTCCATTGTTTATGCTATCTATACACTTTGTTATTTTAAATTGTTTATTAAAAGTGAGTGATAAATTTGATAGTAGTTATATCATTATTTTATATCAATTCAAAATCTAAAAACCAAACGCAAGGGGTCGCGACAATCTCAGAGGCAAAAATTGGGGTCGCACTCCAAAAATTGTTGGAAACCACTGGTATACAGCCTCAGAGTGACCCGCGCCGACCGACACACAAACTTATCTTCAAGCTTGTTTAGCTTGGTTCGCCGGTGACGGGGAGGTTGAGGCTCTAATCTCAACCAGGTGTACTGAGATTTTTTACCTAAGTGATTTACCACCCTCCCTCTTTGCAAATGTGGGTACATTTGTTCTAATTAGGGGTGTGCGAGATTGACTTGTATGGTTCGAGACGAGATCAGGAACGAGACTCAACCATCGAGACGAGATCGTGAACGGGAATTTTATAATCCATCACTTCGAGAAGAACGGGTATTAAAAATGTAAAACTAATTATTTCTTAATTTGCTAATATTACGTATCTTAAAACACTGACAATATTTAAATTGTTGTTTATTTTAATGCTTGTTAGGCTACTCCTTGTTCGATCAAACCAAAACAGTTGAAAAATACCGGTACGAACGATCCGCTTACGAAGCAAGTACTATAGTTATTCATTCAGCTCTCACTCGTGAATTGTAATATATTTTTTAAATGATTGATAATTCAAACTATTTCAACCCAGATAGTGTTATTTTTCAACGTTGGGAAAATTATGTACATAAAATAGTCTCCTTTGTCTTTTTAAGTTAATTAATAAGTTATTTCTGAAACTAGAGTCAAAAGCGGGATATTTTCTCACCTACACACCTCTTGTGTATTAAGTAGGGATGAAAACGATATATCGATATTTAAGTTCCAATATATCGTAACATTTATCGATACATTTAATATACGCTCTAATTATTGTGAATCGAAATAAATAAAACCTTTTTTCCTTCTATTTTTATTAACTAAGTTAATTTTTTTCTATTTTACTAAACTTGTCTTATTTTAACAACTAAATAATACATTAAAAAGTGAAAAGTGATGAAGAATATAATTACAGAGCAGCGGCCACTATTTCAATTCGCCAGGACAAAATGCATTCAATATATCGGAAACAACCGCTATATCGATCGTTTTAAAATATTATTATTAGTTTTAAGTGAGATATAAACTAAAACTAGTATCCAAAATAACCTAATTAAATAGCTTTCCCATATCAAATAATAATTGTGAGTATGATAATGCGTTGAAATTGAACTATGCAATGTTTTAGATAGGTATTTAAAAATTGAAATAAAGCAATTCCCGAACTTTTCCCGAAATTTTCTGGATTACAGAATATGTTTCCCGACAATCGCGTCA
Organism: Timema genevievae; assembly: GCA_902155825.1. NCBI lineage: Eukaryota > Metazoa > Arthropoda > Insecta > Phasmatodea > Timematidae > Timema > Timema genevievae. Next base: position 233,079 of record CABFWO010000490.1, read on the forward strand.
GGAACGGTAATTTTTTTTTCCCGTGGTAATCCCGAAATTCGGGAATCCCACACACCCCTGTTTCTAATTTATATATTTCTCGTCCCTATCACATTGGCGTAGTTAATATATGAGTAAAGTTTGACACATTAGCTAGGTCGGTAGAGTGACTGTCTACTGAGCTAAGAATCCCCGGTTCGATTCCCGCCATGGCCAAAAAATGTCTCATTGGTGAAATGTGGGTTTCACCTTTCACAGTGATAAATTAACGGTCGGGGACTGGATGTTGTGTCTGTTCTAGATTTAAGCTAGCTTACAAGCAGTGTACTGAAATAATCAGTCGGTTCAGAAAGTGGACGTTAAACACCTGAAATAAATAAAAAATGAAAGTGAAAAGAATTACATGCGTACATTCCGAATGAGCAGTGATAATCCTAGGGGGTGGGGGGGGGGTGAATCTTTGGGGTAGTCACATATTTCACGATAAATTGGGTACAATGTTTTGAGGACAAGCTGAGTGAACTTGATTTTGACTGTTTAGGTACTGAGAACTTTCCTCGTAGTCTAATATCTACAAAGGTCAACTCTAGGTCCAGGAGACCTTTGATCGATTAAGGCTTAGGGCTTATACTACGTTTAGTGCTCAAAATATTTTCCCTTGATACTAACAAAAAAAAGTGTTGGTCACATTATATAATACGACTGACTCACAATATATATAATTTATGGCGATTAAAGGTCGGGGTTCAAGTTCTGACTGGGTGTACCGAGAGTTGTCTCACATGTCTTCCCATTTTCTCTCCAAGCTAATGCGCTTGGACTTCCTTTAAATCTACCTTCCTCACCATGGTTTTTAGATCGTGTTGTCAATATTACATTAACTGAAACGTAATTTAAAATATAGTTTCTTCATCACCACATCTTACTACCTGTTCAGGTCATACTACTCTAATGGGGTAGGAATGAGAAAGGAAGCGTTTTATAGGTAATCTAACCACATTTGTGGGGAAGGAGAGTGGGAAACCATTTAGGAAAAAGCACCCCCAGTAAATTAGACTGGAAATAAAACTTTGATCTCCTCGTCATCAGCAGTAAACTATAACACGTGAGTGATGTCTTAGATTATTAGGTAATTAAAAATAATTTTGTATCACTTATAAAAGTGATCAAACTTTTATAAAGTTGTGGTGATAAACAAGAATTAAAATGTCTAGATTGGAAAATAATTTTCAAAAGGGAGTTTATTTTAAATCGAAATTTTGAAGATGCAATTAATTTTGACCCGTTTCAGTAGCCGCATGGTCTAAGACGCTACATGGTGAATGTATCATAGCTATGAAATAAAAATTGAGGGACAATCCAGTCTATCGAGTTTCACAATATAAAAATCCTTCCTAGAGCAATTTTTGGGATTTCTGTCGGTTCATATATAGTGTGCGGTGTTAACAGACGAGATTTTTCACACAAGAATTAATTATCAAAAATAGATAAAAACAATTAATTAACTAGGAGCCTACCTTTGCGAATGCTGACTGAGAATACCTGGAGTGATGAGTTGATAGCTGGGGCACTTATTAGCTTGATAGCTTGAGTACTTATTAGTTATTTTATACGAGATAGTTTCATGGCTGTGTATCCCGAGAGCTAAAAGGACGCTTTCTTCACAGTTTTACCCGTTATGCTAAGAAAAGCGTGGGATGAGTGAGCCTAGAGCCATTAGGGGAGAAGGGTCAATGCGGTGCTGACACCTAGTGCTAATGAATTTAATTAATTAAACAAAGAATATAGCACAGCTGGCTCAGTAGATATATTCATACTAAACAGATAGATATTTGCATTTTATGTATCACCAATTTATAATTTTTAAATATCATATTTTATATATATACAGAAGTATGTGACAATAATTGTACTTGATTATTTTAACATTAGTGCAATTATTTGAAAGGATGTCCTTATACATAAGTAAGTAACTAAAATTTATAAACCCAAACATTTAGTTTTACTTTATACGCCTACATTTTCAAATAAACGTTTGATTTGGTTCTTACATGATTTAAATTTAAATTAAATTAAATTAAATTTAGCTACATATGATTAAAATTTAAAGCCAAGTTAATTAAATACTGAATATTACACGGGTACAGTTAAATTTTATACTTAGAGTTAATTTAACTACCATCAAAATCATTAAATAAAATTATACATGCTGAAAGTCTGCTAGGAATTTATTGAAAGAACATTTCATTACTGAATTTATAATCAGCCTACGCTCATGTATAATTTTTATACTTTCACAGCTACTAAGAAACTACAAGTACTTAACGCTGTACTTGAAAATACTTCAAAACCAAATTACCTTTGCGAGTACAGGAGAGTGAGATTAATCCACTCTTTTTAATACTAACAAAATCTTGTCTTTCAGACTTATATAGAGGGATATATTAAACTCGGCCTGGTTTTTCTTCAAGTCAACCTAAAACAGAAACGCAATTTCTTCGTTACCTCTCTTATTAACATGTTTTTATAATCCTCATTTGCTTACGTTTGTAAATTTTCTTGCTTAGCGTTTTCTTCTTATAACAACATCAAGTTAGAGTGTGTCGCTCTTAAATTACATCTTATACTTCTTGAATAAGGGCCGTGAGACTTTAAATCTCATTCTGTTTTGATGTTTTTCATGCTACTTTTCATTTTAGTTTTTTCTTTCTCATATAGTGAAAGAGTTGTAAAATAAGCGTTAAAATGTTTGACCTAGAGGCTATGACGAAACTTGACGTTTAGTGTAATCCCATGATAAAACAAAGGTTTTAAAAATTATGGCTGTCTCTAGCTGAGGCTAAAGCCGAAACAGTTTGATGAATTTTGTTCAAACTTGATATTTAGAAAGTGTGTAAGATTGTGCCGTACCTTTGAACACTCCTGATACTAAGCTCTTCATCATTCAGAGCTAGGAATGTTCTATTCCCAATCACTGATTTGTTGTAGATGTGAGTCAATAAAATAAGCTCAACTAGGCCTAGTTAAATTCCTCTTGCGGCTTACAAAACCATGTATATTTTTTAAATATTGATTATATTTACAATTGTAAAATGTTTCTTAGATTGTTATTCATCTTGATATAAAAAATTGTTAAATAAGTTTTCCCTGTGTAGTTGTTCTTTGATCTATATGTATGAACGTACAAATTCTACAGGTTGCAAATCATAAAAAAATTGCCCCCAATCATCTTTATATTCGCTTCATCCTTTATAACAATTTTCTTTTGTCACGTGTCTCCCTACCCTTTAGGGCTATAGGCATATGTAAGATAATATGTTAGGGATGAGGAGGGTTGACTGTATAGGACGTGTACGTGAAAAGCGTGTATGGAGACAATTTGGGAAAAATCACCCTCAGTATACCCGACCTAGATTTGAACCTCCATCTCCCCGTGATTGATACTCCAGTCTATTGTGAGAGTAATGCCTTAGAACATTTTACCACCAAAGCGATAACCATCTTGTAATTTACTACTATAATTTCAGTCATTTATTGTCGTGAACAAATTTATTTTATAATAATTTCTGGGTGATTTTATGCCAAGATGTATTATACTGTCTTTATGTACAACCAATCATTTTTAAAATATTATTTGACCAGTTTCGTCAAGTTATAAACTATTTTATTAAAAAATTTAAAGTCAATTGAGCAATATTGTTCGGGTAAAATTTTTCCTCCCTCAAAAATCTTTTTAATTTATTTTCAATTTTATCAACAACAAAAAATCCCAATTTTTGTTGAGCTAGAAATTCCACATACAGATTGTCAACAAAAAAAAAGCGTTTAATATGTACATTTCTAATCTTAGCTTTAAAATAATATTTCCCGACCCCAATTTATTAGGATATTTTATCTCCCAAGATAATCCAGCATATATTTTGTAAACATACTTTATAATGTACTTATGTTTCACCTACAGTACTAAAGAAGTTCGTGGGACTTTTGCAACTCCTCACCACCTCTCACCAAATCCCCTCTTTCAACCATCATTACTACTTACGTGTTAACATCTTCATTTGTTCCCGTGAAAGGGAAGCGCAGCATGTATAATGTACAGCCTCTCAAACGTGCCGTGGAGACTAGCGGTAATGCATAAAGTATATTAAGTGCGTGGTTTTCTCCAGGAACTTATCGGTAGGAGTGGGGGGAAAAGAGAGGGAGGTCTTGTGCTCCTGTCAGCCGCACAGCTGCTTCCATTACCGGCGAGTGCGGTCAGTCCCTCGTAATCTCTAGGTTCGTTTATGCTTAAAAGGGTGTACCATTTTCTGGATCCTGTTTTGTAAGACTCTCGCACACCGCAAACGATTGGTCTTTGAACTTTAGAGTAAGTTATATTGTCCAACTGTCGGCTTTTCCGGCGTTTTTCGATGAATTGACGTTTAGATACTGGTATAATTAACTCAGTGCCAAAGTGGTGTACTGGAAATCCTAAAGCTTTTTGTTTTCTTCACGCCTTACCACACATCCGCACTATACGCACTTAATTAGACTAATGGGGTATGGATTAGGAAGGTAGGATGTGAAGGAAATGTGCTGGAATTGGAGAGATTTGGAACCAATTTAATTAAAAACCGCCTTCACTACACCTTTCCGGAATTCATACCCCAACACCAACAAACTAAGCTAGATGAGCCTGATATTGAATCTACGTACTCACTGATGTGAGTACCTGATTCTTACCTAGGAGGTAGGAGTTCTGATCACTAGACCCCTAATTTTGAAACTTGCGAAAATACTCGCTAACGAACAAACTCGCAAACCGTAGGCTGTACTAAACCAGAGCTAATTTTGAAAGGTTTCTACTGTCATGCGAGTCGGTGTGGCGTTATTTCGCTTGCGAATGAGTTTTCAATCTGATAACACTGTAAAACCATGACGTGCCTAAGGAGTGAAGCAACAACAACGCGCCATTACAAAAAATACGTAACTGAAAGTAAGCACTATTATTGTATTGAGCGCATCATGTAATACGATTTGTTTGGTTTGATTAGGAAACCATCTTCAAGTTGTTTGCATCTAAGTTTGTCTCAAAATTTTCTCAGGTTATATAAGTAAAAGTTAAACCGTTAATTTTTTTCAATGTTTACTTTAAGTCATTTGATAGCGTGCTTGTTTGAAACGTGGATGTTCACGAAATTTATCCCAGTTCTATTTGGATATTTTAATTTTTTGTCGGAATAAAAAATCAGTAAATTATTTTTTTATTTTCACAACTACTTTTTAGAATGTATCAAAGCCCGAAGGGTTTTTACCATGCTAATAGTAATAATTAGCTTGCTTAGCCTTATTTTTAATTGTGTACATTTTTATAACATGAAACTCATTAATTTAATTTTTAAATAATCACCTACATTCAAAATTAATGTACTGTTTTTAATGTAATACCTTGTTAAATTATTTTTAAAGAAGAATATTATGGTAGTATACGTAGGCTCAAACACCTTGTATACTTCTATAAAAATATTTCAAACAAATTATATGCTTATAAATATAATAACTTAAAATTAGTGTTTTTTTCTTTCAGTCTGACAAATTAAAAAAATTGGATACACCAGGATTTGAACACGCGAACTTTAGATTATAAGATTTTGTTTATATGGATTTTTTTATTTGTTGTAACACTAAATAGATTTTACATGTAAAATATTTAACACAGAGAATACAAATAACGATCACCAAGCCCCGAGAGGCTCTCGATCGTTGATCGCCACTGAACTTATAATTACATTAAACAAGAAAACATGTAGCGACCTGACGGGCTGATAGTAGGTTTGCTAGAGTCATTGGCAGGAAAATAATTAAAAACCCGTCCTGTCACCTGTATAGGGTCGACAAGGATCTTAAAAATAAATAACTGTACACTGTACAAATTAATGGAAAAAGAAAGAAAACATAGAAGAATAAGGAACCCGATGTAGACAAAAACAAAAGGAAAGAAGGAGATAAGAAAATCCCGGTCGAGCTGGTCACCGGGGTCGGTCGGAGAAAATAATAGTACACCACCAGGGCTACGATGAAAATTCCATACCTAACCCTGGCGTGAAAATTAAATAAACTTTCACAGTGGGCAGTATCTGCCCATCTGGCGTTGAAAAAACTAAAGGATAGTGTAAATAACAATTGCTGGTGGAGTCATAAATACTAGTACTGCCCACTAGTTGTGGGCAGACTGTAAAAAAAAACAAGGTAGGTACAGAAATGTAGCAAGGACAGGGTTGAGTACATTAAGGGACCAACACAGGATAGGAGATACATCAGGAGAACACATTAATGCGGGTAAAAGGGACAGGACATCGTTACCACCTTAGTTAATTTGATGGTTAAACAAAATTTAAAAAAAATCAAGGTGTATCAGTATAGTTTCACCTAAACAAATATTTTTATTGCAGGTTTGAATAAAATGTACAAAGCAATCATATATTTTACTTCTGTAAACCTGTTTTGTACAATGGTAAGTTTATTTCAACAAAATCACTCTCAGAAGGTTGCAACCGAAGAGGGGGATGGCGTCCATTTTGTTTAATTATTCTCTACTCGACAGACAAGCTCTGTCTCGCACGGTGGGAGGCTGGCGAGTAGAATGCGCTCGCTGTTCGAACGTGTGACGTCAGTTTTCGCAGCTCAGACGTTTCAAAATTAGGAGTTTGCGAGATTGTGTGTTAGATGAAATACGCTAGCGACTCGTTAACCCCACGTTTAAAAATTAGGGTTCCTGATGTGTGCACTGGTGAAGTACCTTACAACAAAAACATATCTACAGGTGAAGGGCAATGCATTAATCCAATCTACACACCCTATCCGTCTTCCTTTTAATTATGTTACCAGCCCTATTCGGTGGCCGCATGATCTAAGGCGCTACTCTTGAAATAGACTGGACTGCCGAGGACGGGGAGATCGGGGTTTCTATTCCGTTCAAGTGTACTGAGGTTTTTGTTTCCTAAATGGTTTTATACTTCCACTCCACTAAAATGTGGGCGCACTTCTTCTAAATTCAACCATCCTAATCCCTAACACATTAGTGTAATTAATACATAAGCGTATAACACGAAGGGGTAGTGAGATGCAGTGACAGAAAAATATGCTATTTATAACCTTGGTGGCTTAGATCAGTGGTATTCAACCGGTGGTACGAGTACCCCCGGGGGTGCGCAAAGTTATTTTAGAGGGTACGTAAAATTATATATATTTACATAATCTATAATATAAATATTTACATATATATACTTCATTTATAATTTAAGCTTATTACTTTTCTTAACACAACTTCTTGCTACTTAATCGGGCTGTAGGCTACGTAAGTGTACTAATTACGATAGTAAGATAGGGATAGGGAAGGTTGTATTTGGATAAAGTATATTCGCATTTCCGTGGAAGGAGAGTGGAAAACCATTTGGCACACCCAACCGGGATTCGAACCCCGATCTCCCTGTCATCGGCAGTCCAGTCCAACACGAGAGTGATGCCTTAGACCATGCGGCCACCAAAGCAGATACCTATAATTTAAAACTTATAGTTTTGGATGTCAACTGTTTTATTTATTTTAAACGTATATGATAGAATAATATGTATAGCTTGCACTATTCACCAATAATTTTGAGTGTACAAATTTGAATAAATTATATCCCCAGGTACGTAAAATAAAAGGTTCAACACCACTGGTTTATATAGTGGGCTTTTACTCTTGATTGGTAATATTTGGCTATTTAACTAATATTTTAAATGCACGTCGCCATACAACTTACAAACTATATATCTGACACAACATATCACCCCCCAGTTGTCAATTCATCTCTTTAAAAGCAAAACCCCAATTTCATCATTGACCATTTAGTTTTCTTGGTCAGGAATCAAACAGGGAGCCTAAGCTTGAAAGACAGACACGCCCACTGACTAAAGCTTGATTCACACGTTCATCGAAAATATAAAGCAGAATCTATCTCAGTGGCAGAGAAATTCACACGCTGTATGTTGAACCATGATGCATTGCAACGCTAACTTAAAACAGCTGATTAGCAACATATTTTATATTCTAATGGATAAACATATATATTAAATCATTTTCCAGATGGATATTTTCAAATTATAGGCCTAATGCTGTATAGTGGCACAAACCAATATACCGATACACATGCTTTACTTTAACGGGTTATTTCAAATCTCCTCACAAAGGCCAACGAGGATATCTGCTTTCTTCTGGCTGCAGAGCGCATGCGTTGACAAATGCGCATGCGCATGGATTTGAGATGGTTTGTTTTGAGACTTAATTGGTTCTCCTGTGCCGAACATCTCAGGCAGAGCGGACCAACTAGAGATGAGACTAACTTTAGCGGAACAGCTCGCGCCGATTAGGCGGAAATCTTGTGGTTGGCTTAGAGCTCGTCACGTGACCATATTTCTACTCCGCGCTAGTTTTTTGGTGAACGTATGAATTCACGGTAAGACTAGGGGTCAGTCACTGATAACGAATCTTCTTAAATTCATGAATATATTTGTATCATCTTGTAAATACCTTATAGGGGGTGAATTTTTTATGGACAGACCCACACCAGTGTTCACGTGATCTGAGGCGTAAGGCTCGCAATAGACAATTGTTGGTGACGTGGAGGTCCGGTTTCAAGTCAATGCCAGGTGCCCCAAGGCCACAAACAAGGTATACACCAGACACTCAACCTT
>CABFWO010000490.1:249317-262514 GCA_902155825.1 Timema genevievae
ACACACACACACACACACACACACGTCATTTAAACTATTACACAAAAGGTTCGGTGGGTCCTACGGTTCTGAAACCGTGCCATTTTACCCCCGTTTCCCCTCGTCCCGTCATATTTCAAGGACCAAGGAACTCTAGATAGCAGGTGGTTTAGGCCCCAATATTCCCATTAAACATCTAGCAAGATCAAGTGTTTCAGGACGCTAGAGGAGGAATGGGGGAAGGAGGATAAAGATGGAAAATAAATTCTGCTGAGAAAGCAAGCTTGTGTGTAGAACAGAAAGAAAAAAAAGAAGGAAATGTTAGGGGACAAAATTGCCAAAGGTAGTATGAATAGAAGTAAAAAGATATTTGATCCAGATGTCGTGTTTATTTTTTACAAATAAGGAGTTAGAGAAGGTTTTTTTTGTTGTTGTTGTGGTTAGTCAGTTGGCGATGACAGCGTGTCAACACGAAAAATGAAAATAATTAAAGAAAAGAAAGCTGTGTAAAGAAAAAATTATTCTCTCCTTCAAGCAACAAAGTGTGTTCATACTGATTACTCTTAAAATAGACATAAATATACAAATAGTTTAAGAAATATTTTAAAATTCTATCCTTACTTGTGTATTAAAATTATTACGTTAATTCACATATTCTAGAGTTTTTAAACAACTAAAAGAGAAAACCAGAACAGAATAATAGAACCTTTGATCTTCTTTAGTTTTTTACTGTCCAATCTAAGAAAATGATACAAATATGCCCCAATATTTTACAAAAAAATAAACGTAAATTTCACAAAGAGAAGATAAATTTTGGAATTCCAAATAATTGTGTAAAGTGTTATTAATTTTATCATTCTTCCGGACTATTGAGAATGTACAGTACAATACACTAGCCTAAGGACACTATGGTAAGAAGGATGTAATTTAAGGACATTCAGGCTTGGAGAAAGGATTAAAAATTATTTTTTATTTTTTTTATTTGATGTATTTAACATGCACTTTATTAATCAACTGATTAGCCTATATCAGAGACAAACTTATAGATTACCTAACTTAAATCTAGAAAAGAAAAATCCAGCCCTTGGCCGTTAATTCATCATTGGGAAAGGGAAAACCCATGTTTCACCAATTATATTTATTTTTTTGTTATGCCTGGAATTTAATCTGGGACCATTAGTTCAATATAGAGACACGCTACCGACTGAGCTAAGATGTTGGAATAACAAATTTGAAAAAATAAAACACAATTATCTTCATCGATACACCAATCCAAAACAATCAAAATAGAAAGAAGATGAATATTTAATCAAATAAACCAAAACTTAACTGCTTTTTGTCGTAATAAAGGGTTGAAAAAAATAAGAGGAATGGGTTATAGTGTTAAAGAAATGAGTTTATATCAACTTCAAGATCAACCCTAAATTTCACCAACAATCTCACTCAAACAATCAAAGTTTTTCTCTTCTGTCCTGTCACTGGTGCGGGCTGCCCCTTTCCTCCTCCCCCCTTTTATTTAACCTTTTTGAAACCTTCTATGCCACCTATCTCCACTCCCCCACTGCCCCCTTCATCAGTGTTGACCCCACTAATTGGCTGTCAAGACTAGGCCACCCTTTGGCAAACACACATCCTTCTGTCCGAAATTCTTCTCTTTCTAAGCAATGGCTCCGGCTCAAATTAGGAAGTCGCACACATTGAGAATAAAGTGAGATAGAGATAGATACACAATGCCAAACTTTACAAACCTTTAGAAAAGTTTTGTTTTTTGTTTTTTTGCCAAAAAAAAACTTTTTATTGCAATGTTCTGAACATCGACACTGAAAGTTTTAGTAGTTTAAAAAAGACGTGACCTATTTATTTATGTATAATGTTTTACTTTCTTACATAACTTAAATGTGAGTAAGCTTAGAGACAAATAATTTTGAGCTTTTATATTTGGATTATAACGAAAATCTACGGCACATGTGTCTATGATACTTTTTTTACCGTGCTATCATTGTTGAATTAATACTTTTTATTTGTTATCAATGTGTCTTACTACCTGTTTAGTTAGACGCATATCTGATAATTACTCTAATGGGTTAGGGGGGAGGAAGGAAGCATTTTAGAGGTAGTCTACCCGAATTCACATGGAAGGAAAGTAGGAAAAATTTAGGCAAAAACATCCTCAGTAAACATAACTGAGACTTGAACCCCGATCTCCTCGTTATCAGGATGCCAGTCTAACATGAGAGTGACGTCTCAGACCATCCGGCCTCTGAAGCGGGTGCTTGTTCTTTTAAATCCAATGCTATTAACGACTTAATCTTTGGAAAAATTAAGAAGATAGTATTTTTAGGAAGTGCACCTACATTAATGCTTAGAGAGGATGGGAAACACACCCTCTAGCGCACCTAGACGAAATTCGAACCACGATATCCCCTCTTCGGCTCTGACAATCCAGTATATAGTGAGCCTGACATCTTGCACCAGCGCTGAATAAGCTAGTTGATGTGATTGCTGTAAAGTTCAATAGATAAAAAATTAACTCCATCTATTATCTAATACTCGCTTCGGTGATCGAACGGTCAAAGGCGTCACTCTCGCAATAGACTGAACGACCAATTACGGGGAGATTGGGGTTCGAATGCCGGTTTGGTGTACCAAGAGTGGTTTTTCACTAAATGGTTTTCCACTCTTGCTACACGTAAATGCGACTACACCACCTCTAAAGTCTCACTCCCTTATTCCTAGCACATTAACATAATTAGTAGAAATTTGTACAGCCCGAATGGGTGATAAAAAAAATAGCAATTTATTCATTATAAGGGTAGATAATAACAAGTATGTATTTTAAGATCACCCACCATAGCGCTTAAGACGCGAGGCGAACGTCCAGAAATCCCTAGTTTTTTTAAGAAGTTGTTTGCTGTTTCAAAATATGACTAACGCCAAAATTGAGGGTAGATGCATCAACGCGTTTCTATAAGATTGAAAACCTTGAATATTAAATTTTTATCATCTTAAATAAATTCATGAAGAGGTGACAGTATCTCATTTTAAACGACGATTTGCGTGAAATTTCTAAGTTTTGATACCCAGAGCGTTGAGACATGGAGGTGTCTCTGTGCCGTGGTAACCTTGAAAGGTCATCATGGAGGTTATTGGTCCATTTCCCGGCGTTGTCGTTGGTTACCATGTTTGTCGAGTGACACAGATCTCAGGGTCCTCTCTCCCTAATGGATGGTAAACATTAACAAGTCCCCCCTCTCTCTCTCTCTCTTTCTCTCTGTCCCATGCACTCGGTCACTGCACTCTTCTTTCCATGAGAATCCCCCCTCCCACCCTTCAGATGCTGAATGCAAATACTCCACTCAGTCGTTCCTCATACTTTTAATATAACCTTAATTGTTTTTCCATGTGAAGTGAAGGGATTTTGTTCTTTTTTTTGGTCGTGGCGCTGATTGGTGAATGCTTGTGATTTTAAATGTCAAGTGTGTTTTTATATTCTTTGGTGTACAGTTAGTGAAAAAGTCAATTTATATCATTCTCTGGACAATTAACCCGAATAAGCTTTAATATATATGTATATATACATATAATTATTTTGTTGTATATTTATATATGTATTATTTCGTTATATAGGGTGTATTTTAATTGGTGACAAATATTCTTAAGGCCGTATTCCCATCGACCAAACATTAAGAAAAGTTCTCATAAATAGGGGTCTAAAAACTATTAGTTTTAGAGTTATTTAAATTTTTCCTCAAAGATGGATTGGATATGAATTATCCATTGAATATTCTACTCGAGCACCATATTTTAGTAGGCCTACAATGAGTTTTTATCACTGGGGACATTTCAAGTCCATTGTTTACTCAACTCCTGTGCCTGAGGTTTTAAGGAAGCTTATCGTAAATGGATGTGTACAAATACATAAAAAAAATATATAATCGGGTATTTCTAATGTGTCCCTGAACAAAATGGCTAAAGGAAAAAACCAGCTTGAGAGAACCCACTCGTGTTTTCTAACACCTCATTGCACTGGTTTCCGAATGAAGATTGCTTGTCGGTTCCTGTTTTATCTAATAAAATGCATGATGACGTAAATAAAGTTGGCTCTAGGAATAATTTGAGTGAAACTATTTTGAATTTTCTAATCTGGTCAAATTGTATGTTCACTCACTAATTTATCCGCATGTCCCAAAGAGATTTTGCATGTTACATTTTGCGCATGCATTTCTAGTGACATTTTTTTGACCACTTGTCAACCAAATGGTTATGTATTGTATGGTGTTAATGTGTTAGGTGATCAATCATAATTCCCTTCCTAGTCCCTCTCAGTCGCCAACCCCTTCGCCACCCAAAAAAATCCAAGCTAGAGCAATTGACTCGTTCAGAAACAAGTCGATACAAATGATAATCTATCAATAAATCACTTAAATCATTTTTCTACCGAGCTTCTTCATTGTAATATTGTTTAAGTAATATTGAAATGAAAAAGCTTGGTGCAGAACGGTACAAGTGTAACTTTTGTTTTTAAATAACTTTTAATAATTAACTTCTTGGAGGCTAAATATATAAATAAAGCCCCTCCTACCCAATTATTGGGTACGTGTCCCCATTTTCTCCCGAATGGATTACATAATATGCTATGTTTACGATTTGTAATATATTTTTTATAATTTGACCATTTTTTACGTATGTTTTACCTTGTTTCAAAATACCTGCAAGTTCCAAACCATTCTAATCGCTCTGTACCATTCGATGTGTATAATTAGCCAGCGTTTTTATTCCCGTTTTATTTATTCCCCTCCCTCTTTCCCCACCCCTATAACCACAACCGCCTTCTATTTTGCTTGTGCCAGAGTTTTTTTTTTAATGTGGATGTTGGCTCCAGTTGTTCCTACCAGATTGATTTGTTCGTTGTTGGTTATCCCCACTACCCCTCCCTTCTTCTCCTTTCCCCCTTTCCCCCTCAGCTAGTTATCAAGTAGTAGAGTACAAGAGAAATGGTAGTGGCGTCATACTGTCCATATAAATGAATACAACTCTTTGGAGCTGTACAAAGCTTGCGGCTGCGTAGAAAAAAGAGCTATGTCTCCAAAAAGAGTGTTTTTTTTAACTTTTACTTTACCAGGGTTATCCGTTTTGGTCGCCGCATAGTCTAAGGTGCTACTCTCACATAAAATAGAATGCTAAATATGGGAAGATTGGAGTTTGATTCTGGTTGGGTGAGCTAAAGGTAATATTTCCTAAATGGTTGTATACTATCCCTCCACGAAAATGCGGATACATTTGCTGTAAATTCAGAATTCCTAATCCCTAACACATAGAGTAATTAGTACATAGGTGTATAACCCTAATGGGTAGTAATAGGCGGTGCAAAAAAGAACACCAAGATTATTAATGTATTGACTCAAGAAGTAGTTTTATAGGAAATGAGCCCGCACTTTAATATAAAGAGGATGGGAAAACCACCATGATACATTACATTTTGTAAAGATCCCTCTCCCCCCAAGTGCATCAGGATGGGATTTAAACCTCAACCTTACCTTTACTGCAGTCCAGTCTTTTGTTAGAGTGATGCCTTAGTCTGTGCAACCACAGACGCGGGATGTTTTGTCATACTTATTTAATAATGGCATTGAACAGTGTCAAATCTAACGATAAAATATCTAAGTGTGTTGGGATGGAGAATGTGTGCTATAGTTGATATCTTGTGCTGGAATCCAAAGTATGTGTCGTAATTGAGTGCGTGTGCCATAGTTGAGATTGTGTACCATAATCGAGAATGTGTGCTGGATCAAGAGTGCGTACAGGAATCTAGAGTGTGCACAGTAATTTAAAGTGTGTATAGGAATCGAGAGTGTGCACAGGAATCTAGAGTGTGCACAGGAATCTAGTATGCACAGGAATCTAGTGTGCACAGGAATCTAGAGTGTGCACAGTAATTTAAAGTGTGTATAGGAATCGAGAGGGTGCACAGGAATCTAAAGTGTGCACAGGAATATAGAGTGTGCACAGGAATCTAGAGTGTGCACAGGAATCTAAAGTGTGCACAGGAATCTAAAGTGTGTATAGGAATCGAGAGTGTGCTTAGGAATCTAGAGTGTGCACAGGAATCTAGTATGCACAGGAATCTAGTGTGCACAGGAATCTAGAGTGTGTACAGGAATCTAGTGTGCACAGGAATCTAGAGTGTGCACAGGAATATAGAGTGTGCACAGGAATCGATATTGAGTACAGGAATATAGAGTATGTATAAAAATCAAGAGAGTGCACAGGAATCGAGAGTGTTCGCAGGAATTGAGAGTGTGCAGGAATCGATAGTGAGTACAAAAATAGAGAGGGTGTGTAAGAATCGAGGAAGTGCACATGAATCGAGAATGTGTGCAGGAATCGAGAATGTACGGCCTGAAACAACGATGGTTCCTTCCTCACCTGCACATTGGTAGTTTTACCTTGGGAAAGTCTCCCCGAGTGCCTCCCGACTCATGTTCGGTGTTCTCGTATATCTATCTATTTATGAAGATACACAGGGACCCACCCTTTTGTTCAACGTCCTCATCTCGGCAACAGGGGTAGATAGATATAACAGACCTCGATTTTCGTGAAATAATTTATTACGAACAAAAATAAAGATGGTTTGGGGGTAGAACTAAGGAAGGAAAAAGGTTTTGTACTCAAAATAAAATGTGGGGGAGGGTGAGTGAGGAGAGGAGAGGAAAGTATTTCTTTATGGAAAGAAAAGGTTTGTTTTTTTTAAAGATAAAATTGTGGCGTTGTAAAATAATACTTGGTTGGGAGAGTCATTGAAAAGATCTTGAACTAATTATGTGGCCTCAATGCTGACCTGGTCCAACCTTAGCTCAGTCGTTAGCGCGTTTATCAATTAAATAAGGGCCCTAAATTCGATTCCTGGTATGGTCAAAAACATATAATTGGTGATGGGTTGATAGTTGAGGGATTGGCTGGTGTGACATTTATAGAATTAAGTTACTTTGTAAATTCGTGTAGATAATCATTTGGCTCAGAAAATATAGTTTATCTTTTCCACCCCCTTTCCTTCACTCAAAAAATAATTGATTGAGAGCCTTCCCCTTAAATGTGCAGGTTGTTTTACCTGGAGCTAAAACGTGCCTTATTTTTTTTTAAATGTGTTCCTCCCCTTTTCTTCACATTTGTGTCTCAAGTGGTAGGGTGTTAATTACAAGGTGTGAAAGTGGGTTGGGTCGTGGGAAGATTTAGTTATTATGGGTGACGCCTCCCGTTTTGGACCAGGGTAGAGGGCGGACCGAAACCGACAACACCTCGTTCCTTTTGCGATGGTTTTTTATGTTTGTTTTTTATTATTTTCAAATTTACAAGGTGGGAGGTTTTAAAAAGGTGTTTATGTATTCTCAGTCATATGGTGCAAGTAACAGGTTTTTGTTTTATATATATAGGTTGTTAAATTGTCTTAACAAAACGTTTAAGAGGTTATTCATCCTACCCATACCCGCACCGGTGGACACGTGGACTAAACTTCAGACTCGTCTACTCTCTGGGTTATAGGGGATGGGGAGTTTGGAGCTCTAATTCTAGCCGGATGTACTTAGGGTGTATTTTTACCAATTATGTTTCTAAATTTTATTTTACTCATAGACAGATAGTAAGACAAGACGGGGTAGAACAAAACAAAAACAGAATTGTCAAAACTTTTGTTGTATCACCATGTTTTACTACCCGTTCGGTTTATACGATTATTAGCACAAATTACGCTATTGTGTTAGGGATAAGGGAGGCTATATTTAAAGAAAGTGTACCCACATTTGCGTAGAGAAAGAGTAAAAAACAATTTTGGAAAGAACTACCCTCAGTACACCCGACCGGGATTCGAACCTAGATCTCACCATGATAGGCAGTTTGGTCTACTGCGTTAAGACTACGCGGCCACCGAAGTGGGTTAAGACATTATTGAACCTACACAAGATTAAAGACATTTCAAGATTCAACAAAATTGTAATCATTTTTCCGTATTTGAGTGGTGGGGAAGGGTAAAGATAGGTCCTAAGTAATATAATAAGTAGATAGTAAGTAGATAATAAGTATATAGTAAGTAGATAGTAAGTAGAGTAATTCATTTACGGATATTGTTTAAAATAGCTCGTGGATTTTGGTTCTAGTTCATCCCATAGTCCAAATACAAACATTCGTGCTAGTGATTGATGCTGCTGTTCTAGGTTAAGCTAGGTTTTAGGTTAGGTGTTGAGTAAAATATAATATTTAAGGTGTATTATAACTAAATTTGTATTCAAGGAATTTAAAAAAAAAACTTAAAAATCTAAAGCGTTGGCTCAGGTATGGAAAATCTTTTCTAGCCAGTGTGAACTAGTCTAGTGTGCTAACTCTTATTTACGTTTTTAATGAATCTTTAAAAATCAAAACTTGTTTGAAATGTACTTAATAACTCAACTCAAATTGTAAATATTTATTAATGCCTGAATTTAAAAGAAGGAAAATTGATTAAATTATCAAAGTGACTGTCTTGGAAAATATTAATTTCAATAAATTAAAGTAAAAACATTGACACTTTCAATGACAAGAAGACAATAAATTGATATAAAATATAATTATGTTAAAATTCAACACTTACATAATCTTTTTCATTTGAAACATGTTATTGTATTTTTATGCAAGTTAATATACTTATGTTCGGTTCATAGTTTATTTTTAAGGTGAGAATGTAGGGAACGCAAGAATAGGGCAGTTTTTATAACAAAACTTTTTTTTGGCCAAAATAAATAAAATATTGCTTTATTACAAACATAGAGTTTAATTTTCTTTACATGGTGAAATCAACTGACCTTGAATATCTGTTAAGTGTGTCCTTTAATTTAATGACAACTTTTCTCGTCACATAAAAGATTTGTTATTTTATCCCACTATTCTAATGACAGATATTCAAGGGCTGTTAATTTCACGATGTGAAGAAAATTAAACTCTATGTTTGTACTTAAGCAATATTTTATTTATTTCAGCCAAAAATGTTTTGCTATAAGAACTGCAAAAAACACTGGCCTTTTATCGCATCCCTTGAATTCCCACCTTAACAGCACACACGATGCAATAAGTAAGATCCAAGATGATTTCTAACCGTTGACTTCATAAAAGCCACTGTGACATAAAATTGAGAGTTAAATCTTTAGAAATATTATTGATTTCCAAAATACCAAGCTGAGACTAGTTATATTTCATGTTTATTTAGTTCATGTCAGCGTGCCTCCCAAATCATGTTTGCGTGTCACAGATTTGCTATCCCTACGTTAGACTCAGATTTTTTTTACATCCATTACTGTCCCCAGCCTGTGGTCTGGGTCAATTTTTTATTCAAGCCATATATTTTCCACTACTGGCTTGCTAGACCTGTCGTAGCTTCATGTGCCTTATAATCTAACTTAAATCTATGACAAGCACAACATCCAGTCCCCAGCCGTTAATTTATCAATGTGAAGGGGTAAACCTACATTACACCAATGATACATTTTTCGGCCATGTCGGGAATCGAACCCAGGACGCTTAGCTCAGTAGGCAGACTTGCTACCAACTGAGCTAAGTTTTTGGACCGTTATACTCATAGTCTACTTGGGCATTGTCAATGAGCTGGGTGCTCCATAGGTGGTTTTTCCAAACCATTTGAAAGGAATTTAAAACAAGAGGAGGAGTTGAATTTAAATGATTCATGGGTTATATTGCAAGGTACATAAAGAGTCGAGCAGAAGTGGGTTTGGTCCGCGAGCTCCCCTTTGACGGTAGAATTAGGTCAAACCATCGCCTCACACCTAGACTACACATAGCTACAAATCAAAAGGTAACTCCATACAAACACTTTGAACGAAAGGCATCTAGTGATCACCGGTATCTGATAAAGTGACGAAATATTCCAGTCATTGGGAGGGATCTACTTGTTAGATGGGTAGACACTATTTAAGGGGTAACCAAACTTTTATCTAATGATTAAAGTGGAAATATTTAGTCACAGTAGCACTAATAACTATTTTATTAATTTTTTTTTAACTTCTAATAAGTTTTTTCTGTGTTGTGACCTAGCAGAAATTCCCCACAGAAATAATCTTAAAAATAAATGGTACGACACAATCGCACTAGCTTTCTCATAATATGTATTATATCTCAGAAGAAACTTTTCAAAAATAGGTTTTTAGTAAACTTACCCTTAAATAAGCTTTACTCGTAGAAACAAATACGTCATCTTGTTAATCACAATAATCACCTAATATTTATCAATTTTAAATCAAATTGTTCAAATATATTTAACAAAATTCAATTTTTCAAAAATAAATTATTTTTGTAAAATACCTTAAAATTATATGTTATTTGCTAAAGTAAAAACTATTCTTATTTATCGTGAAAAAATATTCACAGATTCCCATTTTAATTGAATCTTCAAGGTAATTTTTCAAAACATTCACATATTCTATCATTTGTTCTAGATAAATTACCCTCCAGTTAATTTATTTTAGATAAATAAGATACATTAATATTGATACGTAAAATAATCTCCCGATACCAATTTCAAACCAAATCGCTAAAGCCATTTTTTTAATATTCAAATTAAAAACAAAACTACCCGTAGCCAAATCCCCCACCCCCTTCAAAGAAAACAAGTATAGAGCTTAATGTTTCATGTTTATGTCAAACTAATTGGAATTTTACAAAATCACTAATCAGCAAACGCCCCTTTATCGAATTTTTATCCCAAAAATAAGTAAACTGTGTTATTTTTCATGTAAAACACTGCAAAGATACCCATTTGGAACCAAATCGTCAGGGCAATTTTTAAAATATTTCTTGTTTTTCAAAAATAAGTCATCAATAAGCTTCTCATAAGTAGGTTTTTACCCCAAAACCAAGTAGTCATTGTTATTTATAAAGTAAAACACTATTTAGATACCCATTAAAAACCAAATTATTAGAGCTATTTTTAAAATATTTTAAATGTTTCAAAAATTAGTCATCATTAAACTATCCTTCAACGGAATTTTAACCAAAAACCAATAATTAATATAGTTATGATTGTCATGTCAAACAAATCCTATATATATGCATTTTAAACCAAATCGTTATAGCCAAAAAATTACTTTACAGCGTACTACTTTTAATTGAAGAGCTACAGTAAGGTAAAAAAAAAGTGGTACAGCACTATAATATCTAATTATAAAGTTTTAGTAAAATCCATCAAACTGTTTTGGATCCATGTCCAGGGACAGACTCATAGACAGAGAGACAGACATGGGGACAAAGAGAATTGTAAAATCCATTTTTTTTATATTTGTGTCCACATAAAATGTAAAAATTTGTCATAATCTCGAGATCGATTTTTTCGCGATCGCAATACAGTATTTTCTCTTTATGTGAGAAAGTAAAAAAGTTGTAGTTTTTTATTAGCCGTGATAATGCTCAAATTTTTCTACTCATGTAGGCTATCTGCATATTTACACTAGAGTGGTAAAAATGAAGGTATAATTTGGAATAAACGTAGGAGCGTTTGCGTGGAGTGATGGTGAGTTACCGTTTACCCGTCATTGGGAAATTATAGCAGATGAAACTGACGCCTTAGTCCATGTTCCAAAATATATATATGGGTAGTATGTAAAAGGTAAATCTGGTTTTTAAAACTGAAATGTAGAATGATGAAATTTAATTTGTATTCTCAGATAGCTCCAAAACACTAAAACATTGATTCATTTAGTAAAGTGTTTTCTCAATTATTTAAGTGTCTTCGTTTCTACTTCAAGCAAGGAAGAAAATATGTATACTTTGGAAATTTAGTTAATTTTCTTTGATTGAATTTCAATTTTAACTGTCTGGAAGCTTTTGGTCGTTTATCCCATATCTAAGAAAAATAAATGTTAGTTTTAGCACTGAGGTCGTACATGACATATTTCCAGAAATACTATAAAAATGTAAGTTTTATTTGAGAGAGCTTATAACCCGGTATTCCTTGTCCAAGTATAATTTTTGTATAATACTTCTGACAGGGTTACAGCCTTAGGTTTCAGTTAAATTAAGTTTGGCTGGTGGTGGGAAAAATTAAATGTTTTATTTTACTTCAATTATAAGTTACACATTTTTCTTTCATTGAGCCTCGGATTGTTGTCTTATAAATAATGACCTACCACCTCTGAGATACATTGGTTCATGTCCCGTTGGGGTCGAAATGTAGTCTTTATATGATGCAATATAAGGAGGGTACAAGTGATTCGGACCTCACTACAAGGGCCGTCCCAGACAATAAAACTTCACCTGAGGGTAGAATACAATCACATTATATTATATATTTCTGGTTTAGTCCCACTTCGGAACGTCCCACTTTGGCGCCTCAGTAAATATTTACCTGAATTTGATAATTTTATTCTTATTTCAGTGCCACCAAAACATTTGACAATATTACAATTAAGTACCAATATAAAAGTAAACCCATCCTCTCCCAGATCATCACCTGTCGATCATGGTTAGTTGACCGTGATCGTTTAAAAGAATGGGTGGCCCCGTGATTAGCTTCCTCGAAACTACAAAAGGCAAACCAAACTCGTCTACGAAGATTTTAAATATACAAGAAAAGGAGTTAACAAGAATACCGCAAACTAGCCTAACCCAACTAGCCTTTAAGCTAAGCATCGAGGTGGGATCACTCAAATTCGATGTGGGAGCAAGCGCTGAAATGGGACAAACATTTGTAGGCGCCGAAGTGGGATAACACCATACTCCTACTTATTTGGTTATTTAAAAATAAACGTTGTCACAGTAAAACCTGCTAAGTTGAGCCTCCCACAGGCAAGCTCCTTGCAATCGATGCAGTGCAATGCGGTTTGTCTGCGAGCTAGTAGAAAGAAAGCCCTAAATAAACCTCCCTGTCGAACTCCGGCCCGAGGCTGACACATTATGACAGCAACAATGACAGGCTACAAAAAGCATCCCCCTTACATCCAACACCCTCCCCTCCACCCCTTCCTATAGCTCAGCTAGAAACGCTACTCCCTCGTATATAGTGTTCCCGCATTGTTCCTAAAGTTAACACGAGACACAGACAGCTTTTCTTCTCCTAACAGTTTTCACTCACTTTTCTTCTGACAAGTCCACCTCCCCTCAACACCCCCGTCTATTCTCTGATCGACTTTACCCACTCATAAGAAGGAAAAGATAAGTGTTATTGATTTTTGTGCCCCCTTCTCC
>CABFWO010000490.1:263010-279699 GCA_902155825.1 Timema genevievae
TTTTTACTTTCTCAGCTTGTGTTATTAACTATGGAAGTCAAAAACTTATTGAAATTAGCTAGGACTATCACATATAATTTACTTAAATTTAGGAGTGACTATTTTAAATATAGTGAATTGAATTTAGGAGTACTCTATGTTGTATTTACATTCAAAAATCTTTAAAATTAATTTGTAAATATTTTGATCTAAATAATTTACTTAAATATAGGAGTGACTATTTTTAGTGTAGTGAATTAAATTTAGGAGTAATGAATCTATAAAAAGCGATTGGCTATTACAGTAAGAACTGTTAAATTAGATTATTTTAGTACGCGACTACTATTGATCGATTTTTTACTAAACTTAAATGGCAAATTGAAATGCACACACCAAATTTACTAATGAATTAATATACGTTTTCATACATGACTAATCTGTCACATTAATAATAACAAATGAATAAGAAATATTAATTAACTTCATACTTAGCACATAATTGACACTAAAAATGAAAATTACTAATTAATATTCTTATGTGTGGGTAAAATAATGACATACATACCCAAGTTAAATGTTTTTTATTTTATGTTTAGCTAACACTCTTTGAAAACATTGTTACTGGTACCTATCATTTTACATTTTGGGAGTCTGTGAGTATTATAATTAATATATGACATATTAAAGGTAATTAATAAATTTCTAAAATGTTAAACCTTTTTAAATCTTAGAATTACATGCATTAACTTACATTTGTTTATGAGTTACTGAGAGTTTCTGGATTTCCTAAAGTTAAGGCTTTTTAGGCGCAGGTAACTTTAATCTTACAATTATTTAAGGAAATTATTAAAAAAAGACTGAATTTATGTGAAAAAATCACAATTTAACTCTAATCTTCGATATATTATGTCTTCAGCAAATACATATTCCTTTAAGTAAAATAAACATTTCAATGAGCTTAAGGTGGGGTGGAAGGGGACTAGAGAAAAGTCAGTGTCTTTGCAGTTTTTAAATCAAAACTTTTTTTAGCCCAAGTAAATTAATTATTAATTCAATAAAAACATATAATTTATTTTCTTCACATTTTGCCCTCAACATTTCTTTAATATCTATCAAAAATATCCTGGAATTTAATGACAACTTTTTCTCTTCATTTAAAAAATATATAATCTAAAGGCGCATTTACATGGACTGAGAAAATTATCGAGGTTACACCCTCTCGAAACTGGTTGAGTAAACATGAACCAAGATATGCAATAAAAAGTGTTGCACAGGAGTCGTGAATGCTATGCTCGTTTTTCAATTTAGGGATGAAAGCTATAGTAGAAATCACTGTGTTAACAGATTTGATCTGCAAAGAACTGTGTGCATTTTGGCACTGCAAAACCCTCTACGTTCATTGCAGTCATAACATTCTCTACGGCTCGGCTTATAGCATTTTTTTTGTAAAATTTATTTGTAGCTTGTATCAAACATATCTTTGCCTCATTCAAATGAACGAATTCCATAACTATCTTATCGTTCCAACGCGACATATTAACACAATTTGAGAAGGAAACTTCCTTCACTTCACGACCCTCGACTGGCTGAAAATATGACACTGCTATATTATAAAAAATCAGGTCGTGGTAATGCACTCGCACGGTTTACAAGGAGCTAACTGATAGTCGTGGTAACGAGCGCGTGAAACCGCGACAATTTTCTCGACCCGTGTGAACCCGCCTTAATGTCGCTATGCCCATGACAGACATTCAAGAACTGTTGATAGATACCAACACGAGAAGAAATTTAAACTCTATTTTAGTATCCAAGCAATATTTTATTTATTTTGGCCAAATAAAGCTTTGCTACCAAAATTGCAAAAACACTGGCTTTTTCTCACGATCCTTAAATACCTTGAGTATCTTTAAAAACTGTTTATATCATAAATATTTTAAAATAAATGTTATCACTTACAATATAGTCCTAACGAAACATTTCCTGATTGTCTTAGAAAGTAATAAACGAGTCGATCCAACCCAAAATTCCAATCAAGAAAATACAACCTATTTTAAATGAGCTGATTTAATAAAAAATAGATTTTATTAAAAGTTTTTTATTTTTACTATACTAACTTTCTGCACTAACTTTCTGCCACTTTTCCCTTATTACTTCTTTAATTCGCTTTCCCCTTAATACGTACCCCTTAAGAAAAACATAATTAGATTTATTTTTTATCTTTTTTGCCCTTTCTAACAGTTTTACCCTAAGAAATTTAACCCGCGTAAAGACATGTACTTCACGGTAAAAGGTGTAAAAAGCGCAAAAAAGATAAAAAGTAGATCTAATCCAATTTAAAAAAGATAAAAAGGGTATGTAAAGGGGTGAAAAGTGTTAATAGTGTAAAATAGATTAATTGGGCATAAAGGGCATTAGTGAGAAAAGGGCAAAAAATTCAAAAATGATAAACGGTGAAAAGGGGTTAAAAGGGTAAAAAGGGCTAAATTTGGCTATAGGGCAAAAAGGGTAAAAGAGGTAAAAAGTGAAAAGTATCAAAATGGTTAAAATATTAAAAAGATCAAATAATGCAAAATGGGTTAATGGGGTAGAAGAGGTAGCTTAAAAGTGGTAAAATTTGCTAAAATATTGACTGTATTTAATTTTTAACCCTTTTGTATTTACTTCCTACCCTTTTTACCCCTTTTGAATCCCAAAATTATACACATTTTCCCTTATTGCCCTTTTTACCCTTAAAAACTTTTTTTACACTTTTTACACTTCATAAAAGCCTACCCTTTTTATAAATATTTGATTAGATTTTATTTGGCTCTTTTTGCCCCTTTTACTATTTTTACTTCAAATTATTTCTCCCGGGCAAAGCCGGGTACTTCAGGATAGTTTATTTATAAATATAAAAGAAAAAACTCAATCACTGGCTCACTCATCACTGTAATTACCCAAACCCAGTGCCTGGAAAATTGAAATTTTGTGGGTAGATTATTTTTAAGCCCTAGACAAGATCTAAGATGGATTTTTACTTTCTCTCTATCTTACAGGTAGAGAAAGTATGGTGATCGTCAAAAAAACCGAACTCGAGATTTTGATGAATCTTGACGTTTCATGACTCCCTGAATCCGAAAAAGTTGTTTTTGAATTTCCGTCTGTCTGTCTACCTGTACCTCCAACTAGAGCCTAAACTATTTTACCGATTGAGCTGAAACTTGATATCTAGGGTTTTCATAGGGTTGCCCCGAAGGGTTTTTGGAATTGGATATCTACCCCTAAAATTAAGGGTAGTTTACTNTTTCTCAAAATCAGCTCTAACGATTTTGATTAAATTTCATTTATGAAAATTAATAAATATTCAAAACAAAATGGCTACTCTCAATATTTCGGCAAAATGGCTTTAAGGGCTCCGGTCTGATGCGTAAATTAACATTTTTTATAATAGCTCCGAAACTATTTGAGATATGAAATTACTTAGCATTACAAATATGTATATATATTTATAATACAAATATTTTATTCGAAACATATTTTGATAAAATCAATAATTTTCAATCTATACGCAATTATATATATATTTTTAACTTTTTGGACATTAAAGCTTAAGTATTGCGACCGTAAAAAAAACTAACCTGAAATGTTGATTGATGTCGACGTCTCATGACCCCCCGAACCCAAAAAAATAGTTTTTGCAATGCCGTCTGTCTGTGTGGCAAATAAAAGTTTTTTATTTCTAATAGTCCTACAATTTTGCAATGATAAGTTGTTTAGTTTCTCAAATAGTTGTGGAGATACGGGAATTAACGCTTCTGTAAAGTACCCTAAAAATCATTTTCATAGGAAAATGAAAATAGCCATTTTATTTATAATCTTAATCAACGCCTAGATACGAATTTTAATCAAAATCGTTTGAGCAGATTTTGAGAAAGCCAATTTTTTCTCTTTTCGCCCTTCAGTAAACTACCCTTAATTTTAATGCAAGTGCATCTCCGATTATTAACCCTTTTAACACCTCAATCGTTAATAACCTTGGAACCTACATCGGTGGGGGTACTAGGAGTAAAGCGCCAGGCCCATATTATCTTGAATGTCGTTGACGGGAAGTCAGGGGCTAAAATCCTATACTGGTGTACTGAGGGTGCTTTTTCATAAATTATTCGTCACTCTTCTTCTACGTAAATGTGAGTACATTTCCTATAAATTCTACCTGCCTTATCCCCGTTCCGGTTAATGTATATGAATAGCCTGGACAGATAGTAATACGAGGAGCAACAAAATGAATCTTTGAGTTGAACGAGCTAACAATAAAAAATGCGCGAGATCTTCTGTGTGATGATTAGAGCGCTAAAAGAGTTCAACGTAAGCAAACGTTCATTCTTTCATTTCTTATTTTTCCCTCCACGTCTTAGTATCCTTTTGGGTTATGCGAATATATTAACGCCACTAATGTGATAGGTATAAGGTAGGTTTAATTTTAAAGTAATATATAAGAATTTTAGTGGAGGGTGAGTGGGAATCTTTTTTAATCAAAACCACCCTCAGTACACCGGAATAGGATTTGAACCCCTGATATTCCCGTCCCTGGCAATTCTGTCAAACACTGGTGTATCTCATTATAGCATGCAACCACCGATGTACACTGGCATTTGTATGCCATTTTTTATCAAATAAATATCAATTTGTTTTGTGTGTTTATATTTAAAGTTTGAGCGGAATGATTAAATCAACACATTACATATATATTTTAATTACATAACAAACACAACATTTAGTCCACCAAACATTAAATCGTCACTACGAAAATATTAAGGTCCTAATTTCACCACTGACATTTTTTTCTAACCAGGAATTATACTCGAGAGCTCAATAGACCGACGCGCTACCAACTAAGCTACGGTGACGGACATTAATATTATTATTTAGATTTATAAGTTATATTTAGAGATGTCACAATACCTGTTTTTCTTGATTCCGATTCTAAGTTCAACCTCGATTTTTCGATTCTTGATTCCAATTCTTTGGAACATCCAACCTCATATAAAAAATATATGTAGGTATTCAACTTCATAACATACCAAAAACTAAAAAATGTTCATATTAATAAAAAAATTACAAAGAAAAATATCTGTTTTACCAAGTATTAAACCATTTAATCAAAATAATAAAAAATTAGGAATTACATTAAAGTAAACATGTATTATTACCTTCAAATGAAGCATCATTAAATCAAACATTTGTAAATAAAAAAGCTATAATAAACTGTTGTTCAGAACACAAACCTATTCAATTCACCAAATAGGATCGTTATATGAAATTGCACTTTTTTTAATTAATTACATTGGAAAAAACTTAAGTACTGTACCGGAACAACTTAAAATACTTAAGTGGGCCTACTTGAAAATAAAAACTTTTCCTGTCACTATTATTTGTCAAATAAAAGAGATTAGCTTTGTAAAAACAGTCAAAAACTTTTGTTTAGATATTAATAATTGTTGTTATTGTATATAAAATCTAACGTGCCTGTTACCATACTCCCCCTTAAATGTGAAAATTGGAGTGGACTCGGCCATTACAACACATGGTTGCTTTAAACTTTAATCTCACAACCTTATAAATATTTACTAAACACACTAAAAGTCTTCAAAACTGAAAATCAAAAAAAAAATTCAAATAAACTGGAAATTAATACAATAAATTGTGGATTTTTATAATTGAAAGAAGAACAAATTTCACACGTTACAAAAATTTTTGGCAACGATATATTGTACTACGCTCTAAATCTATTTAATTAAAAGAAATATAACTTTTTTGCACTATTTTTATTAACTACGTTGATTTTTGGTCTATTTTATTAAACTTGTCTTATTCAAAGAGCTAAATTCAACATTAAAAATTAAAAGTGACAAAGAATATGAATTACAAGAGAGCGACCATATTAATTTGATTGAAATATCGTAACTTTCGATATAATGCGTTGTTATATCAATTAATAATAGATATATCGATAGATTAAGGAAATTTTCCATCCCTAGTCTACGTATTATATATCGATTGTTTGTTTAGAATCGATTCATGTATTCTGACAGTCTCACTTGACTTTTACTTTAATAAAAGTGTGTCAAAGTTGTTAAGTTTTTACCTCTTGTTACTCTCATAATGTCAGGTCGTATTATATTCGAGACCACTTATTTTTCATGTAGAGCACCTCAAAATGTTAGTGTCGTATTATATTCGGGGTTGTACTATATTCAGCTCAATACAATATATTTACAATTTGCCGGCATTTAAGGGAAACAGCAACTAAACTAAGATGAGAGATAGTCGATTATTACCTATACTGAATGTTGCAATTTTGTTTAGTTGCCAGTTTTATTGAGAGCTAAGAATCGAAGTCACGAGAATCGTAATGTTAAGATCGATTCTCGATTCTTTCGATACCAGTAAGAATTAAGGATATCGAGGGATCGAGTTTGACGGCCATAGTTATATTAACCATTCCTCATACTCATTTGTATGTTTATTTTATTTAAGTTATTTGAGATATTTAACGAGCACTTTTTGAACCGACTGATTATATGAGCACACGATAATTTCTATGAGCGAAAGCGAAAGGGCCTACCAAATTTGTCAGTAAAGGTATATTCACATAGATTCCAGGGTTCTTTAAGATGCTATAATTGACATGAGACCATCGGCTTTTATTCCCCTCCTAAGGATTTTATGCTAAGGATTTTTATCGCTCAAGAAAAATCCATCGACCCCGGCTGGGTTTGAACCCACGAACATCGGGTTCTGATGTGAGCACTTTACCACAAAACTCCCCTAGGTCAATTTGTATGTTTTAGTTACAGGCTTAGTTAGGAGAGGGAGGTTTTAGAGAGGGGGGTTATAGAAGAGAGTTTAGGGAATACGTTATTGGGGGGGAGTGACAACAAAGTCAGGTCGCGTGAAATGTCTCTCCGAGATTACCGGCCAACTCAGCGGCAGCCATCCTCTGAATTATTTATACCAGACTCAGGGTCCCCATGTCCTGCCTACTTCCATTACCTCTGATTGAATAATGGAACTGTCCGTGGAGCTACACCATGGCGGAACGTATCACTCCGCCGTCAAATAAGGGGGTCGTGCTTTAGATTTTTGGAGGTATTTTAAATACACTTTTTAAACTCGGAACGTTAACATTTTTTTTCTGTGCGTCCAGGTTATTCAAATATTTACACTGCTAGGATAGGTATGAGAAAGGTAGAATTTAAATTATAATAATGTACCCGCATTTTTATGGAATGATAATGGGAAACCATCTAGGGAAAACCACCCTCAGAGTGTCCGACCGGAATTAAAACTTCGAACTACCCAGCACCAGAAAACCGGACAAGACGATACTTACGCCCTTGTCTAGCTAATCAAAGGTGCTTTCTACATAATAACTAAACCTAATATAGCAAAGCTGAGGCGTAAAAATGCCTTCTAGCGCAAGAGAAAAAATGAAATTATTGTAATATCTGAGTAACTTGACGAACGAACACACACTAGTACTCAACTATTTTTACCACCCACATCGGTGAACACGTGGACTAAACGTCAAGCTCATATGGTCTGGGATTATGTTAAAGGGAAGGTCGGGTTTATAAATCTGGCTGGATGTACCAAGGGTGATTTTCATTAAAGGAATTCCCGCTCTCCCTCCATGAAAATGAAGGTACACTTAGGGCCAGTTTCATAGTCAGATTTAGTACGCCTCAAGTGCGGCGCTATACTAAATACAAGACGTCACCTACCTGAAATTGAATGGAATGGGCCAGTTTCATATGCGAAACTGGCCCATTCCATTTTGGTCTAGGTAGGTGTCGTCCTGTATTTAGTATCGACTCGCACTTTAGGCGTACTAAATCTGACTATGAAACTGGCCCTTAATCTTAATTATACCTTCATTATTTCTAAACTATTATTTTAGTTAAATACAAATAACCCGGAGGGGTAGTATGACGTGGTTTAAAAAAGAACCAGGCATCAACAGATATTGAACCAATTCCATTAAAGTATTATCATGTTTTTAACATGAGCTAAAGGTAGTCGTTTGGCTCGTACCTGCATTGATATTCGAATTATTCCTGTTTCCTGCTACAGTCCAATTTTAATGGAAATTGGAAATGCCTTTTTTTATTCATAAAATACACTCTTTTTTGTGGCCAAAATTGATAGTATTTTTCTATTTTATTAATGGTATTTTATAGATATTGATAATATATTACAAAGGAGACGACAACTGCATATAACATGAGCTTAAGTATGAATAAGTTAAAGTAGATCTAGTAACATTTTAGCTCTTAGATAAGAAGATGGACCTACCTGTGAAAACTGTTTTGTATGGACCACGTGAAGCCACAAATACATCCCAGACCTTAGGTAAATGAGGTCAGGATTCTCCAACGCTCAAAAATATACAGTATTATGGTTTGAGTTTAAATACATGTCGATGCCGCATTGGTGTTAACATGTTAAAAGGCATCCGAATCACATAATACTCTGTATCCAGTGACGGGTAGACCAGTTTTCGAATCTCATCAAGTGTATTGAGGTGTTTTATTAATTAATTACTACCCACGCTTACTATTAGTGGAAGAGAGTGCAGGAGGAAGGTGGAAGGACAAAGGGTGATGGAGGCATTTTACTAAACGAGCCACAGGCTGGAAACAGTTCATGATGATGACTATACACAAATGTTGTACAATTCCTCTTTTTTCATCCCTTCCTTATTTGTGTAAATATACGTGGGAGTTGCTTGTTGCGCAAAGCCCCTGAGAGAATATGATGGGGGATACCGTTATTGGACATAATGTTTTTTTAGCTGGCAGATGTACTGAAATTATTAGATGTTTGTTATAATTAATGTAATGTGTACATATCACTTTATGAAAATACATCTCTTTGTCAAATAGAGTGGTTATGTTTATAAATGAAACCATAATTTCAAGAAGGGACCAAAGCACATCGGTACCAAAGTTCTATATTGTAAATAAGGTCTGATTTTCCTATGAACGGCCTTTTAAAATATATTAACTTTTATTTTTGCGATCAAAATTGATGACATTTTATTATTTTATAGTTTTGTTTCACATTTATTGACAATGTTTATAAAAAGTGACAGCTACAAGTAACATGATGACGTATGAGTATATTAAATTAGATCAAGTAACATTTATAGCTGTAGGAAAAGGGTTTTCCTATGGAAATTGGATTGTATATCTAATTTGGATTTTCAATGTTCTTTCCTTTATTTTAATATGGTGGTTAGTATAAGGTATATTAATAGCTTACTATAAAAGGTAGGGATGAGGAAGATTGTTTTAGAATAAGTGCATACACATTATCATGGGAAGAAACTGGGAAAACCACTCCCCAGCGTAGCTTGTCTGAGATTCAAGCCTGGACCTTTCCACCTCCAGCGATCCAGTATATTTAAAGATTCAAACCATGTAAATCACTACCACTGTAGTTTTTCAAAATTTTTATCTTTAGATATATTTTAATATGGATGGTTTCCCTCAAATTTTTTTTTTTTTTTTTTTNTTTTTAGAATCTCGTTTGGGTTATTCGCATCGCAAATATATTTATTTTTTATTTATTTGAGGAATTTAACTTGAACGTTATGAATGTACGGGGTTATATCAGCACACGATAATTTCTATGAACGAGAATGTAAGAACCTACCAATTTTCACATACCTTCCAGGGTTCTTTACATGCCACAATCAACAAGGGACCGACGGCTTCAATTCCCCTCACAAGGACGTTGTTATAGTGATTTTTATCACTCAAGAAAAATCCTTTCACCCCAGCTAGGTTTGAACCCACAAATATTGGGTCATGAGGTTCTTTACCCCAAGACCACTGAGGTTGACATACCATTAAAATCAGTACTACTATTCTCCACAAGATTGAAATAGTGTATGTATATTATTTTAATTATACATTATACCTGACTTGGTTGATTTTGTCTCTCTACCTTTGACATTTTATTTAATTTACTTCAATCTGTTCAGATGCTTGGTTAATAAATGAAATAGAGTAGTACCATTGACTATTTTACATGTTCAAAATAAGCACTGGGTCCTCATTCAGAAAAATATACGCTTTCATTTCGTTCAAACAGGGTTTCGTGTTAGTCCATTAAGCTAATTGGAAAATAAAATTAATTAAAAGTCCTTCGAATGTATGTATTCGATGTATTTTTTTAATTTTTTACTATTCCATTATTTCGTCAGTTATAGCGTATCAGCTATATAAACAGCTATTTTATAACCTACTGGAACAGGAGAGTGAATGGAATGGAACTATACTAGTATTCAGCTGAGTAAAGAACGGGGAGCCAAGTTGAAAATAAAACTGAATTTCATCAAAGTAGTTTGAAAATACAGATACATTCTAAGTATAGGGCTTAGAATTGTTTTCAAATTGTGTCATAGCACTAAAAATAAATGGTAGGCTACCAAACAATATTATACATTTAATCATAGTCTATTGGTTTGTAATACAATTTTCAAAAATCCGTTCTCTGTAGTAAACTTACTTACTCTATGGCAGCGGTTCCCAAACTGTGGTACTTATATTTATTATTATTATTATTATTATTATTATTATTTAGCACTGCGTCTTACTACCCGTTCGGATTATACGCTTAAGTACTAATTACGCTAATGGATTAGGAATGGGGAAGGTTGAATTAGAGGAAGTGAACCCGCATTTGCGTGGAGGGAGAGTGGAAAACCATTTAGGATAAACCACCCCCAGTTCACCCGACCGAGATTCGAACCTTGATCTCCCCGTCCTCGGCAGTCTGGCTGAACATGACTAGCGCGTTAGCCAACTACGCCACCGAGGCGGGTGTGGTACTTATAGTTATTCCCTGTGATACACCGTGAAAAGCCTAACAAACCAAGAAAATTAAATTCGGATGAAGATAAATTATAAATATATTCGGACCAAGTCCACCCAAAGGTAAAACAGATTTAACCAATGGTTGGAGGGGTGGCAACATTGAGTCAAGCTCATAAAGCCGATGAAGCCACACAGTCTGTGTTGGTAGATCCCTGGACACATTATTAGAACTGTATCGAAATAGTAAAAACTCAGCTTTATCTAGGTGATAATTATTACAAATTAAGGACATTTTTGGGGTGGTACGCCATTCAAAAAGTTTGAAAACCATTGCTCTATGGCATTAAGAACCCGAAAGTTAATTGCCGCACCTACAAAAGTACGCCACCTATACCTATATTGAGCTAATTCTATCCAGTCCATCTCATTACACCTTATTTATAATGTAAAACCCTTCCATTCAAATCTAAAATCAATAATTGCTGATGTATGACCCCTTAGCTCAATCGGTAGTGTGTCCGCCTACTGAACTAGATTCTTGGCATGACCGAAAAGGTTTTCATTGGTGAAATGTGGTTTCTTCTTTCACAGTGATGAATTAACGGTGTTTGTTCTAGATTTAAGATAATTTATAAGTCTTGTGCTGATATAATCAGTCGGTTCAGAAATTGAACGTTAAGTACCTAAAATAAAAAATAATTGCTCACACCTAAAACATACTTTCCTAATATACTTTACAACCTTAAGAAGATATTAGTCTCTTCCTATGATGGTCATAGGAAGAGCTTATTTATCTGAGAGCTTGAATAGTCACTATATTCGCTTTCTCGTGTTCATGCGCCAAGCCATATGATCTGCAGTCGTAACTTTTGTTACATCTTATCCATACTTATAAAATAACACTAATAATAGACTATAGTAAAATGTTGTCAATGTTGACAAAAAAACGTGTTTATTTTCTAAAAGGCTCTTCCAATTGAAATTGAGCTGTAGGAATACGCTATCTGGTAATAATAATAATTCCGAGTAGGTGTTGTGAGAGAAATGCCAACATACTAGGAAGAAGTTCTGGCCGCATCCGTTAAATGGGTAATGGATAGTCATGAGTGTTCTAGTAGCGTTAGACTTCCTTTGTTGGGCTATAAATAAAGGTCGGAGATATGTGGTTCTTTTCGATTCAATGTATTTAACGTTAATTTTCCGAACAGACTGATTATATCATGACATACTGTTGTATCAGCACATGAATTAGAAACTATAACTCAATTCTAGAGAAGACGAAACACCCAGTTACACAACCGTTAACTCATCACAGCTAAAGGAGAAGTTCCATATTCCTCAGTTATATAGTTTTACCTTGCCAGGAAGAGAGCCGGGGCCACTTAACTCAATAAACAGACGAGATATTGACTGGAATAATGTATCAAAGGATCTGGTTAGATTCTTTTGTCAAAGAATATATTTTTGATAAGCCTTTTGTACAGAATTATTTTTTTATTAAATAAACACTTTGGGAAAATATCGTGATATTTCTAAGTCTTAAGCGCACGCCTACCAAAGGGTTTAGACGCTTTGTAGACGTACAGAAATCCCGCCTTTATGATATGTTGTTTATTAGCTCAAGATATGGTTGACATAGAGGTGAAGGGTATTAAGTTGTCCCTATGAATTTATAAGCTTCATATTTGAAGCTTAGTTATTAAAAAAAAATTACGATAAAGTGTACATAAGCTCATTATTTTCAGTGACGTTTCACAAGAAATAAGACAGTCCTGGGATCAAAGTAAATGGTTTGAAACATCATTTGAGCCTTCCTTAAACAAATAAAGGTCTTGTGTTTAATTTTGTACAGCATAAAATTGTGAAGTGATATTATTATTGAGGATGATTTAGGATTGTTTTAGTAGTTTTCAGACTTCAGGACTGACATTCCCATGAGAAATACTGTAGTATGAGGATGTATCCATTCAGGCAGGAAAATTCCTTCAACACGAAGGTCTAAGCTCGCTCCTCGAAGAAATGACTCAAAACAAAGACTAGAATAAAATTAGTGGGCAGGAGTATAAAGTAGGTTGAGGGGTAGGACACAATTCATCATGGGAGCATTTTGTCGCGCGCGGGGTGGCAATGTGCCCAAGTGTCTAATTACCCTGGAGGACCTCATGCTGGGACGGCTGGATAGCGGCCGCCGGAACAGGAACAGGAAAAGGGGATAACAAGGTTGTATATGGCGCTCCTTCCTTTATTCCTCCTTCTTAAAAGTAAAGGAGAGGATTTTGGGGTAGGGTTTATTCTCCGTGTGAATAATGAAGCGCACCCGTCCGATGACGTTTGTACCACCCCCGCCCGTCTAGAACGGGTGGACATGGGATGGGGTAGGAGGAGTTGAAGAGGGCAAAACAGTTGTACAAGGTCTGCTGAGGGCTCCAGAGTGTTTTTATATTAGGATATTATTATTTTGATCAGGAGCGTTGCAATAAAGGGGGAAAGGGAGCTTTTAGCAGTTGGGAGAGCACTTACAGTATATTACTTACTCTATGGCATTAAGAGGTTGAAAGTTCACTGCCACACTTACAAAATTACGCTACCTATCACTATCTTGAGCTAGTTCTATCCAGTTCCCCTCAATGCACCCTATCTTTTTCAGGTCCATTCTCTTGTTATCCTCTCATCTGCGTCTAGGTATGCCCAATGATCTCTTCACTTTGGGTTTGCCACTCAGTACCATGAATCTAGAATCTTCCATTCGCGTGGCATGTCCTGTCCACCGTAATCTGCGAGAATTGATTACTCTAGAAATGTCTTGTGATGAGTACACGGTATGTAGCTCCTCATAATTATGTAACCTCCTCCCTTTTTAGACCAAATATATTCCTAAACACCTTGTTTTCGAACACCATGGATTTTTTTTTGTCTTGTACGGTAAGAGACCATGTATCACATTATTATTATTATTATCATTATTATTACTACTCTCACTTGTTTTATTATTAGGTGTATTATTAATAAATGTTCATATCCCTTCTTGGGCTTTTCGTAATCCAAAATTATTTTTTCTCAATAGCTCTTACAAGGTGAGCACTATAGGTCGTTGTATCCATAGCACCAATTCTAGATTTGTCAAATTGGACTTTAATCATAAAAGAAAAGTCAAACTCAGATAGTTATTAAAGGAACTCCCTAATCACTAATTTTCCTTGAAGAGATGCTGCCTCAAATATTTAAATTTACATTTTTCTGAGTTACATTTTTGCTTAATGTTACTGCTTTTTAAATACTCATGCTTTACTACTCTTTAGATTTTCTTATTATTGATTTTTTACTCTCATCATTATTAACTTCTATTTTTTCATAGCCATTAATCACTAGATATAATTATTTAGCTGATTGTTTATATTA
The DNA here is from genome assembly GCA_902155825.1 of Timema genevievae. Lineage (NCBI taxonomy): Eukaryota > Metazoa > Arthropoda > Insecta > Phasmatodea > Timematidae > Timema > Timema genevievae. The sequence goes on from CABFWO010000490.1 coordinate 277,251, forward strand.
TTTTCTCATGTAATTATATGTTTCTGTGAGATATTTGTGTAACTTTTAAGTGCTGGCCTGTCATAGGTCTCATGACTGTTGGCCAGCACTCTAGTAAAGGAAGTTGAAAGTATTATTATTATTATTATTATTATTATTATTTAAAAACAAAGACACATCGACACAAAAGTGGTCATTACGTCATAGACACACTAATACAAATATTCAGGATATCTACAGAAATTAACAATGATTTGGGAAAGGAACTATTTAAATGTGCAAATCAAAAACCCCTTTTCACTAAATCCGGCCAACCAATAAAAAAATATTATTTTCAATATGATGCAAATATAAGGGTATATTAAAAACGGACAAATGAAATTGCTGAAATTATGGAGATAGTATTCAATTAAACTAAAAAATTAATCACTACAAATCTATGCCACTGAATACGTATGGCACTTATACATGCACAAGTTTCTACCCCCTCTTTTCCCCTTTAGTTACAATCCCCCAAGGAAGAATTAATATTAGCAAATGTTTAATTAATTATTCAAATAAATTCTATACAGCTCAATGTTCAACATACATTTCATACAAGTAAAATGTACTGTGTCAAACATTACATTTTATTTTCAAATATATAAAATAATTTAAAAAATTATATTCGTAGATTACACACTTCCAAAAAATTGTCTAAGGGTTAAACCACTTAATAATACGTGTTGTATTTAACAACAAAATTATCACATTATTTTTCCAAGCTTAAAAATAAACATGTCTCCTTAAGTAAGTTTATTAACCATAAAAACTAACTTTGATTGAACGTAGGTCTACAATTTTTGTGATGAAGACCATCACTCACTTTCCAACTAAGAGTACACTCTTGTTTTAAAATAAAGTTTTACCTTATATCATAGTTCAAATAAGTTTCGGGTGAAAGAGGCTGAAGATAATATTTAAGTGCGTTTTGGGTGGAAAACCTCTTACTGATATAGGAAAGAGGAGGGAAAATTTTAATAAATAGCTGCATAGATCATGTTAAAAACTGATGAAAATTGTGTGTGGGAGGTAGAATGGGGAGGGGACCTATCCATAAATCAGCTGGCCTATATTTTACTCTTAACTTTCTAGATTGCTAAATATGGCACCAGGAATCATCAGTCCATGACTCACGGGCCGCATAAGTCTTAGCGACTCGATAATGTTTTTTAATTTAACCAATTTCATACGAATCAAATAGATACCACCTTTTTTTAAACGTTACAATCTCTTCAACCTAAATCCTGATATTTTATCTATAGGCTTTGATTTTGTTTTGTAGAAACATTCTAAATTATTGTTATAGTCTTTAAATTGAAAAATGATATCTGGACACCGGAATTGGACACGGGACATTTATCTGATAGCTCGCTATCTTAAATTGATCACTCATTATTATGTAGTTGACTGTTTTTCGCACGTCCCTCACAGACTATGGCTTAAAAATGTGAGTGAAGAATGACCCTGGGTACGGGACGATTCCTGGATAGCTCAGTGGTTAGAGCATTGGCATACTACTCCAAAGGTACCGGGTATGATTTCCGTATCCAAGTGAAATTTTTCAACTAAGGAATATTATTTTTATATGCGTCTATTATCATAACTATCTATAATAGCTTGGCTATTTAAATCATAAATCCTTATTATTAGTGATTACTCAGCAGAACCCAGATTTTAATGACCTACGAATTCTAAAAAAATACCTTAAAAATATGAACAAAAGGACCTATTAGATGCACATGGTTAAATAAAACACACGTTTGCAAATGTAAACTATAAATTATTCATGCAATGACGTCTTTAACAACTAAATTCTTGCCCTGAGAAATATAAATATTGATTTACAAATATCTGCTTGAGAAGTAATAGCTACCCCCTCCAAACGCAACCCTCTTCAGCCTAGTTGCAGTAGCTCACCAGTAATGTGTATTTTTCAACCGTACAAGTAAAGAGGATACAAGGGTTATAGCCTACATTATATTTTCATTCCTACAACTGTGTGTTTAAAAAAGTATGCGTTTCTAAAATATAAATAGTTTTTAAAAATAAACTTATTCAACATGAATGTCTCAAAATGACTCAACAGTTCTTCTAAATACCTAAAAATGACTCTTAAGAGAATTAAAACCAAGAAATATGACCTAAAATTCCATAATGATAAAAAAAGACAAAAAAATGACCAATAAAATATACAATTCTACAACAAGGTGTCATGAACTGGGTTTGAGTAATTATGACCATTGTACGTGATGAAGAAAAAAAAAGTCTTCAAAATCCTGGCCTTGAGTGATCAGAATGTGATGCAGTAGCAGAAATTAGGAGCAGGAAATATTTATTGAATGATACGAGCGTGTGGCACTTCTACCACTTTATTACTAAAGATGCGGCATTTAAGCCTTTTGATGATTAAAATATGACCCGTGTTAAA
>CABFWO010000490.1:279774-297113 GCA_902155825.1 Timema genevievae
CTACATCAGTCCAATCTGCGATGCACCGTCTCCCTGTGTTGAATAGCTGCTTTCCGGACTAGAAGGGGCAACTTTTAGTTGGGTACCTCTTTCATACGTCTGCTCCACTGTTTGTAAAGTACTGCAAACAACAGACGTATTCAACAGTGACCGTGTTTGAATCCGGCAGATGATGAGAGTTTGCGGTGGTTTCACTTCTAAAGTTTTAGCCGGCCGTATTAAGAGAGCTACATGGTAGAGCATTGAAAAGTGTTGCAGGCGTTTAGAAATCCTAGCTTATTTATTAAGTGGTTTGATATGGTTTAATATCGTTTCAGCAAAATATAACCGAAAGTTCTGAATTGCTGAAAAGTTTAAATTTTGAATTTAAATTATTTAAAAAAAACTGTGAGATAACTTACATAAAAACTTATAAATCAATCTCAAATTATCTTAAAATGTTATATTTTGACCCTATCAAAACATGACTTTATTTGATAGAGGTTTCTAAACTTTTTCTTTAATCTAAGAAATACAAATATTCACATAAATCATCGTAGATTATTTTAACTTCAAACTAAAAATTTAAACTTTTTAACTTGACAGAAACATGCTCATAATTTTCGTCTTCATTTTGATGAAAACAATATTTTAAAATATCATACTAACTTCTTAAATAATGCGGGATTTCTCAAAGTCTGCAGCGCGTCTCAGTGCTCTACCATACAGCTCCCCTTAAGAGGGGTTGGAGAGGTTTTAGAGCCTCAGGGTGTGTTTCAAGATGCTTTCTTTCAACGCTAACGTCTCCGACCCTGTACTCTTGGCTTTGTGGACAGGCAGGAAGAACAACCAAAGAGGTTCATGCTTTCATTGATTACTATTCAATTTCAAAAAATAATAGCAGTGACCAAGAATGAAAATGTTCCTGGAGAATCTGTGGGAAAATTCTCACATATACAAGTTACATTAAATATTTGGAGGGAACCGTCGGTCCTCAGGTAGGAGGATGACCTCTCTGTCGAGGGGTCAGAGGTTACGTCCAACTTTACCGACCTCGGTTCTCTTGACGGAGTTTGAGGCTCGGTCGTGGGGTCCGAGCGCCCGTTGAAGTCTGAGACCGATCGCCGTCGGTTCTCAGGTCGGACCTTGGGTCGAAGGGATACACATATAATTGCATCAATTAGATATGTACAAGGAAAGTAACACTTAGAGGAAATATATCTACATTTTCCTGGGGAAATAGTGAGAAACAATCTAAGAATTAACCACCTTCAATACACTCGGATGGGATTACAACCTTGACTTTCTCAACGCAGTAAATCAATTTTATTGCAAGCCTGGAGTCTCAGACCACTTTAATACTGCTGTGGGTTATGTGTACTGTCCTAGGTTAAGTTAGTTTGTAACTCAAATGTTGATATTATATGTGTTTAGAAAAGGCACGTTAATTACAAGTATGTATAGTACTCAGCCCAAAAGTTGGTTAACCACCCCCAATGTAAGAAAATATTGTTTTGTTAATTCGGGACAAAGTGAAGCAGCGTGCCGACAGAGGCAGACACGAGAAGTGTGCTGGAAAAAAGGGAAGTGACTCAGGATGTTTAATTAATTTGCTAGTCTTAGGGCTGGCGGGGGCATCCTCGTAGCCCCAAACTGCCCCTTCCCCTCCTTCATGTACCTTCTCCCTCTCCTCGTCTCTTCCCCCTTCATCACGGCCCCAATTCAATCTCATCAATCAGCGCCCAGTGCGTCCTCTCGCCTGGACATCCAAACGACACACTTTTCATTGAAGCCGTTATGTCGAGGTGGAAGAGCATTTACAACCTTTCATGGGTAGATATAGGGGTGAATCGGGTCACCCCACCTTTCAATAAAGGTCATCACACATGCCGCCCCCTGATACTAGCAGTTTTTTGTTTTACCAGCCCGCTCTGCTTACTACCCGTTCGAGTTTTACGTCCGTGTACTAATTACGCTAATGTGTTAAGGATGAGAAATGATGAATTCATAAAAAAAAAGTACCCACATTTGTGTGGGGTCAAACGGTAAATAATTTATAAAGACCATCCACAGCTGACCCGCCGAGGATTTGAAGACAGATCTCTCCGTCGTTGGCAACCTATTCCATTGCTAGAGTGACGCCTTAGACCAGTGGAGGCCAACCTTTATTTCTTGAGTTCCACTCCACCCCTAAGACATTACCTTAGTACCACCAGCATCTTTCGAAAACTCGAATAGAAAATGACAAGCTTATTTAAAAATTGATAGTGTAGTAACATTATATGTAATTCCTGCTTGGACTAATAGTTTTGGGTTATATTTGTTTATTTTAGATAAGATATCAGAAAAAAATGCTAAAACAAAGCAAGAAGACATTACTAAAAATATATTTTATAGTGAGAAGAGATATTTGCGTGTTTAAAGAATATCCATTTAAAAATAAACCATAGCCACACCGTAATTGTATGAATATGTTTTATTAATGACGAGCATTTGCCTGCAGTTTCGCCCGCATTAAACGATACATCATCACATTCGAAGACTTAAAATGATAGTAAAGATGAAACCTCAAGAGCAGTGTTTTATGTGCATACAAAGAACATTATCGTAAAACCTATCGGCATGCCTAATTTTAGATTTCTAGGATTTTTAGAAGTGTTAGAATAATTCATGCGAACATGGAGATATCAAAAAACTGTATCGAGCTATGATGATCAACATCTGGCTTCAGTCTTTATTTCATTTTCAATCCAAAAACAAATATGTCCACCAATATATTTTGAAAACCATTATGAAACATAGCATTATTCCATAAACTGAGTTCATAAACAAACGCATTTCTTAGAACGCAATATTTTTCCTAAGAGCGGTCATCATATATGAAAATAAATTATATTAATTGTTACAAAAACATCACAGTTTAACGAAGAGCATAAATATTTAGATTCCTATGGTTGTTTAGGGTTGACCCTCTGCATGTATTTAAATATTTCAATTTTCTACCATACGGGAAATGTTTTATTCTATTAGTTTAGGAAATTTTCAGGGGCTACCCTTCCACGCCTTTTCCGATCATTAATTTTAAAAAACTCAGAGAATTAGGGGTGACTCTTAATACCTATTAAATCTTTATGCATATTATATTATAACCACGTTTATAAGCTAAGGATGAGGAAGGTTGAGTTTAGATTAGTGTCCACATTTGCGGGGAGGTAAAGGGGAACAATATTTAGGAAAAACCACTCTCACTTCACCCGACCGGTATTTGAACTCTGAGCTCCCTGTCATCGGCAGGCTAGTCTCTTGCGAGAGAGACCTCTTAGACTATGCAGCCACCGCAGTTAGCTTGGTGTGAAGTAGTTTGTTTACATAAGTTTGGGAGATTTATAAATCCCCCATTTCACCAAACTTCACTTAGAAGCTTGAGATATTTAGGAATCATTATTGGAGTATTCAGAGTAATCCCACAACATTCATGGCATTAGTGTCCTATGTTTCCTAAAGGTATACAGTGGTTTGGGCGTGTTTGAACAAAAAAAACAAAAAACAAACAACATTTCATTTTTATATATTAGTATGATTTAAGCTTTCTAGGTCTCTTTGTTTTAGAGCTATAGCACCTACACACATACCCATAAACACACAAACATACATACAAACAAACAAATACACGTCCTATATTATTTAAATGATGATTGATTATTGTTTTCCATTTTCAGACTTCCCATATTTTGAATTAGAGATTTAGACAGGTTAAAGAATCGTGTTATATAGCCACCTTCAAGATGGTCGTAATCTCTTTCTCTCTCTCTCTCTCTCTATATATATATATATATTAATATAATAATAACAGGAAGTGTTCGACTGTGTGTGTGTGTGTGTGTTTGTGTGCGATGCCCAACCAAATCGATGGCACGTAGAGATCTAAAATTTTTAACATAGGTGGACGGAAGGGGGTCCGAGTGCATCTTGAAGCCGGATTTTTAAATTTTTAATTATATTTTTAATTAGGCTATTTATAACATTTTAAAAATATTTTTTATCTGGTTTAGAATTACGTTTCAGAGATACGGAAACCAAAAAGGGTGGGGGGCCTTATATAATTTATATACCACAGTGGGTCACGGGCAACGTCGTGCGAGATTGCTAGTGTATAATATAGTTATATCTAGGAGCCTTTAAAAGTAGATCCATTGAAAATTCAATAATCATATGCCAAGAAAAAGTCCCCAAAAAAGAGTTTTGTAGCCGATATCTTGAAACAAAATGGAGGACGTAATTTGTAATTTGCTTATATGTTAACCGGACGTCCAAGTTATATCCACGCAAAACTTCAGCCAACAATTTGTACAGGAGTTTGAGAGTAACTGAGTACTAAACAAACAAAAGGCAGACATTTCATTTTTATATAATACACAGGGTAAAAGTAAAAAAACAAAACAAGGTTTATATAATATTCTAGTTTCCCTAACTAATGATCATGCAAAGTTTAAGATTTCCGTGGGCTTTCGTTTGGCATCCTTCAACACCAGCAATCACGCAGCCTAATACTTCAGGCTTGCAATATGTGTAGTAAGAAAAAAATGTCTAATGTGGTAGGTTCACTATGGATTTAAAGTAAATGGTACTAAACTATGCACGGACTTTCTCGCTTTATTGTTTAAAAATGGAGATATTTACCTAAAATTATTAATATAATATACACTAGCAAACCCTAGAATAAATTGTGCTATACATATGTAAAACTTTTTTGACTCACAGTTTTAAATTTTATAATTCTATTTTTAAAAATTAACGTCTTAATTTGTATATTTGAACCAATAAAAAATATCGATATTGGATCCCCAATGGTCAACACACTTCGTATTAAAATTTTGACTTCTGGTTAAGATTCTCGGCATTTTATTAGGAGATGCACATCTTATGGTAATCGCCCCCTTCAAGAAATTAAACCAATTAAATCTTTGTTAAAGTCACTACTAGTTTTATTGTCACGTAGGCCTAATACTATCTCACTAATCAGATTTCATGTTTTAAATTGTTATTGGTAATATTATTAACTGATTATACGATAATTATTATGAATACTTAAGACAGTCACATTAAGTATTAAAGTGGTTAAATTGGTATTAATTAAATCATCCAAATTTAAGTTGTGCGCCTCTCACCTTGTTGCACAAACCTTGTTTAGGTTAAAATTTATTTTATTATTTTTATTATTACTATTTAAATGATTAATAATAAATAAAGATTTTTAAAATAATTTATTTTTAAATAACGTGCTTTAAACAAAATCTATGAATAATACCAGAGACCATGTTAGTATGGCTTAGTGGTAAAATTTCGATTTACAATTAGAAAAAACTAGCTATACTATAGAGTGGAGTTAAAGTTCGATTGTTAGAAATCTGAATAATTCCATCTATTTTGTCTAATTGATTGAATAGCTAAAAAAAACTATATATATAATAGTTACTATAATGTTTACACATATTTCCCTCTTAATAATCATTATTTGTTGATATTATTATTTGCTTACAATAGATTTCAATACTAATCGCATATTTCGAGCTATACCCTTCATTAGAGGATTATTCTCAAGTTTAGCGCTATACTGAAAAATAACTCAAAGATTTACTCTCGAATTCTGAAGTATTTTTATGTCCAAATTTCTTGAGGTGCCTCTCACCCCCCACCCCAAACTGATCACGATGGGAGCACCCACGTCCCCCCTCACAAAAATCCTGGATTTGCCCCTGTGCTGTACAAACATTTCCCCTTAGAGGTTGAAGGATAAGCATAAACTTCTTGAAAGATTTACTTATTTGCTTATTTGCTTACTCTATGGCATTAGAGAATTATTGAATTTTAAATTAAGTAAAATCTATTCACAACTAGAGCTCACAAAAATGTATTCATATAATTGCCAATATCTCCGAGACTATTGGTTTTATAAAATTATATTTAAATAAAAAGTTTTTTAAAAGTACTAAAATTTTACAATGATAAGTTATTTAGTATCTCAAATAGTTGCGGAGATACGGACAATTCCGCTTCTGTAAGGTACCCTAGAAGTCATTTTCATGGGAAAATGAAAATATCCAGTTTATTTATAATCTAATCAATGCCTAGATATGAATTTTAATAAAAATCGTTAGAGCCGATTTTTATAAAATCGATTTTTTTCTCTGTTCGGTTTTTATTAAACTACTCTTAATTTTGGGGTTAAACAGACACACAGGCAGACGGCATAACAAATACCATTTTTTAGGTTTTGGGGGGTCATGACACTTCGACATCCATCAAAATTTCAGGTTAGATTTTTTTACGGTCGCAATACTTTACCTTTCGTGTTCGAAAAGTTGAAGAATATATATTTGCTTATAGCTTGAAAGTTATTGGTTTTATAAAAATATGTTTTGAATAAAATATTTGTTTTATAAATATATCTATATATTTGCAATGATAAGTAATTTAATATCTCAAATAGTTTCAGAGATATGATAAAAAATGATAATTTACACATCAGACCGGAGCCCTCAAAGTCATTTTGCCGAAATATTGAGAGTAGCCATTTTGTTTGGAATATTTATAAATGTTCTGAAATGAAATTTAATCAAAGTCGTTAGAGCCGATTTTTAGAAAATCGACTTTTTCTCTTTTTACCCTTCACTAAGCTACCCTTAAATTTAGTGTTAGTTGTCCACTTCCAAAAACTCCTCGAGGCAACCCTATGAAAACCCTAGCTAGATACCAAGCTTTAGCCTGATCATTAAAACAGTAAGGCTCTAGTCGGAGGTACAGACAGACAGACGGAAATTCATAAACCACTTTTTCAGATTCCGGGGGTCATGAAACTTCTAGATTCATCCAAATCCCTAATTTGATTTTTTCGACGATCACAATATTTTCTCTGCCTGTAAGATAGCGAGAAAGGAAAAACAGGCTAAGGTGCACACCAGAAAGATTTCCTAATTACTTATTTAATTTTTAAAATTGCATGGTTAGTTGAGTCTAAAGATCCACTTCTCAATTGACACGGGATCTAAAGCATTATGCTCAGCATTTTTTTTTAAATAAACCTTTGGTACAGCACATATCGTGAGTATTCATTAAGTAGACTTGAAAAGTGCAACTTTTCTATTTTTCTTGGGTTTGGAATTACACACACTTGAGGTTACAGGGTTTAAGGAGTCAATATCTTAATAACCTATACAGTCAGCTTAGTGAACAAACAAAACAAATATCATAATATTATATTAAATTTATTGAAATCCATTTCTTAGTATTTAGATTGTCAGCCACGTGTTGTTGCTTACTGTATACCATTTTAATTAATATTCTCTCCATTTTACTAGGAGAATTAACTTATTTGTTTGGATATGAATCCATGTAAACGTAATATAAAATCACATAAAGATGATGAACGTTACCTAGGTGTAAGTTTTATTTGTTAAAGAATCACGACTTGCCTTTAATATGAATGTAAAACAATCAGTACAAAATATAGTTTCTCTTTGGATTTATGGTTAAAATAAAACTATTTGGATTGCAGTTGACTTGAAGATAAGACATAAATAAAAAATTAATTCTACATTATTGTTTTGTTTATATTTTCAAACTCTTTGTTACCGAGGAAACTTACAAATAAGATTTTATATATTAAAAGTTAATATATTTGAATAATGTTACAAATTTAAAACTAAAATGTAACCACACTCAAAGTGGTTTTTTCGACAATGCTTCGATTGCTGATGAGATAACGTGATAGTATATAGCTTACCCTTTATTTTTAAAGATAATGAGTACAATAGAATAAGTACCGTTTCGATCCAATGAGTACTTGCTGAGTTTACTGGAAACAAACAGAATGAAATGGAATGTAATGACAAATTACAATTTTACAATAAATATAAATAGATAATTATTAATAGCAGTATTAATCAGACAAATAAATATTAGTATAAATCACAAAACAAATAAAAGATAAATAATACATTTCTCAGCGTTTAATGAGGTTTCTGGATCTCTTTGAAATTCATTAGTTCATTAATATTTGGATTTGTCATGAAAGAAGCAATAGCAATCAGGGTTCTTGGATGATTCTAAATGAGAACTGAACGGTACTTATTTTTGAGCACATTCTTAATTGAATTTTTTTCAAAGATGTATTATACTTTGAATCAAATCTGCAACAATATATCAAGATCTCTTAAAGTAGGAAACTGGCATGGGAGAAGGCATTTCCCGAAAATGGCAAATTTTGTACTGGATGGATCCCCAAATATCTCCTTATACTGGCTGTGAATTTCAGCAGCATTGTTATTAAGATCAATTATTCAAATTTTTACATTAAAAGGGTGGAGAACAATAATTCCTCCATAAAAATTGAAAAATGATTTGTGAAAATTTGAACATTTTTATTTTTATCTTTAAATTTTGTAAACCTTTTTTCAACAGAGTTTTTTTAAATCGTAGGTAATATTTTTGTATTTATCATTGTTGGAAAATTATTGCATTCGAGGAAAATGGAAGAGCTCATTTTGAAAATGATTATGACCCTTCAGAATAAGTTTTTTCTTTAAATGCCTGGACTGAACTGAGCTGAAAAAGTTTGTAAAAAGATAGTTTTTACCTTATAAACGCTAATTCAAGTTTATAAGGTGACCCTTGATGTCCGTCAGAAAAGCTAAACCTCATAATCAATCATAACTATTTAATAGTAGACTCATAAATTAGTTCCCCGTTTCCTTCCAAAAACACCAGAGTATTACCCTTTAATTTTCAAAATCTCTCAAGTACCGGTCCCTGAGACAGCCAACGGACATTGCAATCAATCATAAGTTCATCATCGTATTCATTTTCTGACTCTGCTTTGAGGAGTTGGTGGACGTCCTGTCTGTTGAGTGTTCAATCTCGTATCTTGTTGATACAATGGAACTGAGTACAAAAGATAATTTCATGTATTTGGCACAGAGGGCTTCTTGAACAGATCCTCAGGGATATACAAGGTTCATTTAAATAAATAGCTATCCGAATTTGTTTAAAAGCTTTTGTATTATTAACTGGAGGTTTAGCCTAATACAATACGAGGCAAATTTAACAACCAAAAGTCATAACATTAACTGTCCACTAAACTGAACCTGTGAATGTTTTAATGAATGCATCAAAGCAAAAATATTCTAACATTTAGGTACTATTTCTGTTTTATATATTCACTTAAGAATTAAAATGGTACATATATTTTCGTATTACTACCTATTTAGTTTATACGTATATATTAGTTTTACTCTTATGGGGTAAAGATGAGGAAGGAAACATTTTAGAGCTAATCTACCCGAATTTGCGTGAAAGGAAATTGGGGAACTATTTAGGAATAGCCATTCTCAGTAGAACCTACCAATTTATCCGTCATCAGTAGGTTCCGTCTCACATTCGATTGATGCCTTGGAGACTATTCGGCCACTGAAGTGAGTCGTAATAAGGTCCTTTTAGTAATACCATACTTTCTAAGATTCAAGTTCTAAATTTCTTATTCATGTGTAAGATTAAGATTCGGATTCAGTTTGTATTTGACGCAAATAGATTCTATCCTTCTCTAACCTAAACATATTTCACCAAATAAGCTTAAATTACATCAAATTAATAGTAGATATTAATTTATAAAACGATCTTATATAATGAATAAAAATCAAACATGATGTAGGCCTATACCTCAGTGTACATAAATCAACTATAATTTATTACAAATAACAAAGTACTATTTTAAACCAGTACTGTACAATAAATACTACACTATAAAAACCAAGCACACACAGTCCGTCATGTTGCTGGACAAAGCTTGCTGTGATTTAGGATCGCGATCTTACCCTCTCATAAATCGGGTAATAGATGCGTTCAAAACAAAAATTAGGCCTACGTGATTTGTTAGCTGAACACGTGCTTTTTAGTCTTTTGAAGCGGGTGTCCACGTGGCTTCTCTCTCTCTCTCTCTCTCTCTCTCTTGATAAATAATTCACAGGGTCAGATCACGAAAACAAAGGGGAAGGGGGAAGGTTCCTTGTCCCCCAAATTACTGTTTTAATACCCGCCGGCAGTACGGGCGGATTCAGTGCTGGGCTGGATCATTACACTCCGATCTTGGAACAACGGGATATAGGAAGCTGCAATAGGGGGGGGCATGGAAGGAATGGAAGGGAATGAGAGAAAAGCTAAGAGTTTTCTTTTATCTCCGCGTCTACCACCCATTTGGGCTGTACTTATGTACGTACATGTATTAATTACGCTAATGAGTTAGGGAAGAGGAAGGTTGTATATAGAGGATGTGTACCCGCACTTGCGTGAAGGTAGAGTGAAAAAAACAGCTTAGGGAAGACCACTCTCAGTACACCCACTGGGATTCGATCTTCGATCTACCTATAATTAACAGTCTAGTTTATTGCGATAGTGATGCCCTAGATCATGCGACCACCGAAGCAAGCCTAACTATTTTTGAAGTTTTCATAGCAAGCAATTATTTTCAGCAAAAATAAATGTAGTATTACTCCAGTAGAAATATAGAATTTAATTTTCTCCACATGCTGATATCAACAGTTATTGAATATCTGTCATGAACATAGCGGCATTAGATGAAAAACTTTTTAAATTAAGAGGAAAAGTTGTCATTAAATTCCAGAAAACCCCTGGACTGTTGAGATTACTATATGAAGAAAATTAAACTCTATGTTTCTACCGAGGAATTATTTAATTTCTTTTAACCCAAAAAAGTTTTAATGTAAAAACTGCACAAATATTTGCCTTAACTCACGTTCTCTACACTCCCACCTGAAGGGTGCCACCCGCCGGAGTGCCGAGATGCGTCACGGGTGTCCAGGACGCGCATGTTATTTAGTAAATAGTCTGTTATTTAAAAATATGGCTCACGACAAATTGGAGATGAAAGGTATTAGAATGTTTCAATATTATTGTTAAATTCACACGTCCACGTTCTACGTCTTACTACCTGTCCGAGCTATCTGCATATTTACACCAATGGGGTAAGGATGAGATATGTTGAATGTATATTAAATGTACCCGTATTTGTGTAGTGAGAGAGTGGAAAAAAATTTAGTAAAAAAAAGCTCCCTCAATTCTCCTGGCTGGGATTCGAAGGATGACCTCCCCGTCACCGGCAAACCAGACTAAGGTCTTATCCCGTGTACTCACCTATCTAGTATGGATAGTCTCACCTATCTCACCTCACACATATTGTTACTCATATAGGCTATCTCCATATTTACACCAATGGGCTAGGTACTATAGGAAAGGTCGGACCATTTAAAAGAAGTGTGTCATAAATTGTTGATTGTTGATAAATTTTCCCTTCAGGAAAAATCCCTTCTGTACACCCAGACAGGGTTCAAACGCCGACCTACCATCACTAATCTGAAGAAGGGATGGAATACCTGGAATACCACCAGTGCATGTAGCTGGGATTTGAACCTCAACCTCTCAGATCAGAGGCTAGCACAAAAAGATGATTTAGTAAGAAACGGATTTAGAAGTTAACACCCGCCTCGGTGGCGTAGTTGGCTAACGCGCTAGTCGTGTTGAGCTCGACCACCGAGGACGGGGAGATCGGGGTTCGAATCTCGGTCGGGTGAACTGGGGGTGGTTTTTCCTAAATGGTTTTCCACTCTCCCTATCCCAATTCCTAATCCATTAGAGTAATTAGTATTTAAGCGTATAACCCGAACGGGTAGTAAGACGCGGTGCTAAATATTATTATTAGAGGTTAACTACGAGTAATATATGTTTGAAACGCAAGCAGTTGGAATTGGGCAAACCTACTTTTTTGGCCAACGCTTTTGGTTTGTATTTAGTTAAGGGTTGCGAAGCATTTGAGTGGGAGGCTCTATGTTTTTCTATGACAGTGTGTACATCTTTTTGAATTCCTTACAACATATTACGTGTATATATAATTTTGGGGCAGGAATATTTAATCAATCTGGCCCTTAGAGATGACAGGGCCGAGAAAATTACCTGCTGAATAAGTTAGTGGCGTTTCCTTTCCATTGCTCGTCATGGTTTAAGTTCAGATTTTTAGGGGGTCTAATGGTCCCTCCTCCCTGCACTTGTAAAAACTGGACCAGTTTAATGTTTAACCGGATTAGCATTACCGTTTAACTGAATGAAACATGTTCCTCTAAAAAATTTTTAAGTTTTGATAATTTATTTTTCCTCGATAAACTGAGGATATCTTTCCCTAGAAAAATAATGTAAGCGATTTCAGCAAATGGAAGTAAACTATATTATTATAATATTTCATGTGACAAGTAATTTTGTAGCCCCTTGTAGCCGTGATTTAATGTTGCGGTACCGACATGAATGATTTATTTAGCACCGCGTCTTACCACCCGTTCCGGTTATACGCTTAAAAACTAATTACGCTAATGAGCTATGAACTAGGAAGGTTGAATATAGGGGAAGTGAACCCACATTTGCGTGGAGGGATAGTGGAAAACCATTTAGGGAAAACAAACCCAGTTCACCTGACCGATCTCCCCGTCCTCGGCAGTCTAGCTTAACATGAAACTAGCGCGTTAGCTCACTACGCCACCGAGTTGGGTGACATAAATGATAAATAAATTGTTTGTCACCATAATTATTTTTGGCTAAGCCATTAGTAAGCATCATAGTAGCTCTAAAATGAATTCAGATTTAACATTTGAATAAGATATATTGTGAATCTTGAAACTAAGTTTTTCTTCACCCCTCGGATCTATAATATCACTAAAGTTTTGAAATACCCAACCCCAATTTATATTCCTACCAAACTCTCAGTGAATTCTTTTTTTAATAACTGGAGCAGTTCTTTTAATTAATCTTTCTTTTACTGTTTGATTATATTAATTAAATTTTCTGATGAACAGTTCTGGTATTTAATCAATCGAATACAATAATGTATTAAAGAATATCTATGAGTAACCCATACAAGGAAAAAAAAAATTAGTCAGAGAATATTCTGAAACGTTGGTGTATGCTTCTCCAGTTGGGTGGAAAGTATACTAATAATCCAAATACATCCAATTTAGAGAAAGCCACTTTTATTATCAAGGAGATGTGTAGCATGCAACAGAAAGTTCATAAACTTTTTTTTTAGGGTTTCAAGGAAAGAAAGAGGGGATCATTCGATTAAAGGAGTAGGAAAGACCGCTCGTTTCGTTTTGCGTGGGTTACACTCCGGTTCAGGTGGAACCTTGCGAACCGTTTAAAGCAGTATCTCTCTGTCGAGAGCACGACCTCCCTCCTTTCCCCCCTTTCTATTGGTTTATCTCGCGCACCATTTCCCTACAATAAATCAGAAAAAGAGGGGGGGTTGGTAGTCTGCTCTCCCCCTCACCGGCTCCTCCTAACCCCCATCTTCCCCTGTTCTTCTCTGGCTACTGATAGGAACTTGGTAAAGCCTCTTACACCCGTTATCTCTCACTTGCGCTGCCTTGTGTGGAGGGAGAAGGGTGAATAAGGATGGGGTGGAGGTATACTCCATTTCTGGGAGCGGAATGCGAGTAGAGACAGGCGCTATCTAGCGTCCATGGAGAGAAGGCTAAGTAATTTGCGGTGGAATGTCCGAAAAATGGGGGGACGGGTTAATAGGTCTTAGTGTTGGGTCTCGCTGAGACCATCTGTCCTCCACCCTTCTCTCTTACTCGACGAGATGAATCAGTACGAGGGGGATGGGGTGTCAGGACTGGACCACCTACGATGAAGAGACAGACAATCTTCTGAGCGTTCCACGAACATTAAAGGCGCCACCTATTGAAGGAACATATCACACTGAGGTATTTCTTATGGAAATGTCAGTTCTGGAGCTTCGAAACCAACCAACCAATCCTCAAATAGCTTAGATTGTTTTAATACACTGTTCAAATAGTATTTTATTTACTTGAATAAGGCTATTTTTTTATTTAAATGTATTTATTTAATCTGGTAAAGTTTAGGTGTAATACCTTGTCTTATACTTACCAAGCTACAATTTTATTAATAGTTAGCTGATAGTTAATTTTAAACAAGTAGGTAACTTAATAAATGAGAATAATAATAAAACAGATCTTAAAAACAAAAAATTTAGTAATATCAAATTAAATCAACCACTCACACAATCATTATTTGATAAATTTTAACAAGTTTTATCTCATTTAGGTTATACAGCATGTTTTTCAATATCTTAATAAATCATTCATACAATAAAAAAATTATGAATTTACATAATTACAAACAATTGATTTTAGGAACCCACACACACACATACATTTGTCTATTTCAACTTTATAAAAACTCAAGACAAAAGCTTAAAGTTAAGTTCTTATTTTATAAATTTAAATAATTATTTTTTGAAGACAGCGTGATAAATTTTCTGGTGGTAGTAAGTAGCTGATGCCCATACTCAACCTAGTTATAGTTTAAGGGGTCAGGTTTGAGAAAGTAGGAACAGATTTATGGAAAATAAAGTCTGTAGCACCATATGGGTAATAAAACGTTCTCATACCCGTACCTAAAAGAAAATACGCAAAAAAATATCTGTATGAATAAAATACTTTCATATTCAGCTAAAACAATTAATGAAAATACTTTGCCTCAATATTAAACACTAAACCCAGAAGATAATTCAGACTCACCTTCAGAAAAATTAAATCGGATTGGATTAGTTTCCACCAAACATAATGCTTTTCAAATCGATCCAAAATGGTAATAATAATAAATCACATATAATACTAATATTTACAGTGTAAACACCCCTTTACCCTAAGTGGGTAGTGTAAAAATTAGGCGACAGCGATACTGTATTTTTATAATGGCTGCTTTGTATTTTCATTCCAAATCCTCCTCCTCTTGATTTTTATTATTTGTAAACATTATATTCTACACTCAAGTAATTTGTTGCACTATTTATATCAACTATAGTACAGTACATTTAGAATTAAATTAGATAGCTTCTCAATCTGAGGATATTCCAAACCCACCACACAACTACAAACTGGTGATTTTTAGTAAAATTATTATCTTTTTTCAACCTCACTACAGTTTATTTTAAAGTGGGTTGCTATGTTTGGAACTAGTAGGGAAACCAAGGCGCCCGGCTCACAATATATAAATTAATTGATGGTTATGGGCATATGAAAGTCCTAGCCTCAGTCGAATAACTGAGGAGTGGTTTTCCACATGTGATTTATAATTCTGGTTTTATCATTTCATCTACACGGGTGCATTTCATTGGCGTTATTTGTCTTTTGAGAAATTATCACCATAATTATTAATGCGACAATGCACATACTAACCTAAGGTTTAATTAATGGCATTCCATTATACTATTAAATATTTATAAATTACTAAGGAAGCACAACACAAGTTTTGGTGAATTGTGGGCTTAATGTTGAAATAGCTACTTAGGAAATTTGACAGTATTGCCTATCGTATTATTTTAAAAGGTACATATTTTATAATTTAGTAAACGGTTCCAGAATAAATGCTACGTAATGGTTATATTTTTTAACAGGTTTGACAATATTTATTTAGAAAACGTTCTAAGTAAATTAATAATAAGAAGCGTTAAAATCTTACTAATAATATGACTTGTACAATATTTGTTATATATAAATTATTATTATTAAAACAAATGGCTAAAAATGTATTCAATGATGGAAAGTTAAAATGATTAAGAATTGATAAGTAGAGTCAAAAGGGATACACTTAACAATCTGAATTGAAATTAAATTGAAATTTTATGAATGTTATATTGATTTAGAAAATATTTTAATTAAATTATTAAAAAAGCGCGTTAAAATATCACAAAGGATATGACTTATTACACTTTAATTTTCATTTCATTTCAGATTTTTAAGAACAATACCTTTTGACTCTCTGCTTATCAATGCTTAGTAATTATTCTCACTTGTTTATGTTGAATATATATTTTTCCATTTGTTTTAATAATTTGTAGTTTGTTAGTAGGATAAACAATTTTTCATGAATTGCAGACTAAGGGATGCGCCTTGATGTGGACAACTTAGATGACCACTCTGATAGTTGTGTTATGCGGGTAGTATTCCAAAAGTGCGGTCTCATACAAGGCGCTAAGATTAGCTAACAAGCCGTTGGTTCGGCTTGGTAGGCGATTAATTCGTCATATGTGTTTGGCGGGAAGTATCACGGTTATTTTGTCATAACCCAGGCGCTAATTCGTAGCTGGCAAGACACATCTTTGCACGTATACAAGTTTTTTCGAGTGTAGCATTTACTTGACACGTTATACTTTATTCATATCTTAAGATTTAACAGACAAAATTTCTATATTTTTACCTACGGGTATTTTATTCGCACTGGATGTGTTTAAGAAGGGCATGTAGGGAACACGATAAAAGGCCAGTGTTTTTGCAGTTTTTATAGGAAAACTTTTTTTGGTCAAAATAAATAAAATATTGCTTCGATACAAACATAAAGTTTAATTTTTTTTTTCCATGGTGATATCAACACTTGTCAAATATTTGTTATGAGCATAGCGGCATTAGTTGACAAACTTTTAAATAAAGAGAAAAAGTCGTCATTAAATTCCAGGACACCCTTAACAGATATTCAACAGCTGTTGAAGTCACCATGTGAAGAAAATTAAACTATATGTTTTTACTTAAGCAAAATTTGATTTATTTTTATCAAAAAAGTTTTGATATAAATACTGCAAAAAGACTGACTTTTTCTTGTGCCCTCTACATTCCCACCTTAACGGGGGGATATTTCCGTAGAAAGGAATGTGTGAGTGAATATTTCCCTAACAAATTAATGAAATATTCTCATCTGGGTTGGGAAAAATGTATGCCCTCTGGTTAAAGTTATGGTCTGTGTTCTATTTAAAACAAACGGTATTCCATTTTTTAAAGAACATGATACATTTTGAATACAGTACTGTAAAAATTGTTTAAAAATCAACCAATATTATCTATCTATTTATCTAAGAATGTATTTTTTTAATTTACTGTACATGAGGTATGCGCACCACCGTTGGTTAACTAGTGCACGTATTAATCACTAATAATATATCACTGGTAATGGTGAAATATGACAATGAGTAACTACAGAATCCTGGGTTGCACTCTATTAGGCCATTAATACGAAACATCAAAGCTTCCAGTTGCTACATTTGGAAATCTATCGTTTTCCATTTTTAAAGACAGCCAAAATATATTTTAGTGTCTGCTCATTTAATCCTTAATTTAAAAGGCGCACACTAATCAGTCAAAATATTCTGAGTGAAAATATTTTTGCTTGTTCGTGACCAAGCCTCTTTTTCAAAAGTATTCTTAATTGTTAGACGCACACTGGTTTGC